>JAOVYU010054723.1:0-10265 GCA_025674565.1 Synodontis membranacea
GAATCTTGTCACATGACTCGCGGTGCGCTTGCGGCATTCTGAAAAGTTGAGATGTTTTCAACTCGACGCGGCGCGGATGCGCCTGAAAAAAAACAGGCGCGTCACACCGCGTGCGCGTCGCTTCCGTTATGAGCGAGGCTGCCGCGCGTCTACATTTGAAATAATGGACTTGCGCGCGCAAAAGACGCGATATTTGAATGGCCCCTTAAACCAGCTTATTATGTGTTTTAAAACATTATATTTATGTGTTAACCTTTCTATCTATCTATCTACCATATATTGCCAAAAGTATTTGCTCATCTGCCTTTACACGCATATGATCATAAGTGACATCCCATTCTTAATCCATAGGGTTTAACATGACGTTGGCCCACCCTTTGCAGCTATAACAGCTTCAACTCTTCTGAGCAAGCTCTTCACAAGGATTAGCAGTGTGTTTATGGGAATTTTTGACCATTCTTACAGAAGCACATTTGTGAGGTTAGACACTTATGTTGTACGAGAAGGCCTGACTTACAGTCTCTGCTCCAATTCATCCCAAAGGTGTTCTATCAGGTTGTGGTCAGGACTCTGTGCAGGCCAGTCAAGATTTTCCACACCAAGCTCACTCATCCATGTCTTTATGGACCTTGCTTTGTGCACTGGTGCGCAGTCATGTTAGAACAGGAAGGGGCCATCCCCAAACTGCACAAAGTTGGGAGCATGAAATTGTCCAAAATCTCTTGGTATGCTGAAGCATTCAGAGTTCCTTTCACTAGAACTAAGGGGACAAGCCCAGCTCCTGATAAACAACCCCACACCATAATCCCCCCTCTATAACAGTGACTTTAGCGTTTTTGATTTCTCCCTGCCTGAGGGGATGCTAGCGGGGATTAACACTGCTGTAGAGAATAAAAGAACAAGTGACAGCTAAGCTAAAAGCAATAGCTTTGGTTCATGCTATTCAGAGAAACCCTCATATGGAAGTTTATACTTCCCAGAGTATGTAAGCAAGCGATGGTTATGTCTTTGCTTTTACATTGTATTATATTTTGTTTATTTTGTATATAACCTAATGGTTGCCTTTTGGCAGGCGGGTTTCTTTTTCTGGTTCCCTTTTGGTGTGTGTGTTGCTTGGTATCTGCCGTTGCTCGGAGAACCAAATGGAGAGATGGAGAGAAGAAGAGGAAACAGCACAACAAGCAGGAGCCAGGATTACTTATACCAACGCTGCCGGGTCTGTCCGGACCAACCTCGGATGTTGGGATTATATGGACATTATATGGACCTTATAAAGACTACGGACTGTGAGAGAAAGAGTTTGTGCATGTGTGTGTATGTGTGTGTATTTATGAGCAAGTTACAGTGGTGATGGTTAAATGATGCAGTGTATGAAAAATTAATACACTGTTAAAAACAAAACAACTGTTTTGTGTGATCCCTTCCTTTTTTCTGCTAACAGCTAGGACTATTATGATAATAGGGGGAGTTCCTTACAGTGGCACCCGAACAGGAACCTTACTAGGTGTATTATGCAGGATTATACAGTTTGGTATACACTGTCTTTCTTTGCTTAGCTACTGCTGCTAGCCACTTATATGGTGCAGATAATTTATACCCAGAACTACTCTCACACATACACACGCTGTTTTATCACTCACAAATAATTCCTGACAATATAAAATATAAGCTATAATGGCTGAGTCTGATGCAAGAACTAGGGAGAAGTTTGTAGCCCATCTCCTGCCAGACTTTGCAGCCGCTGAAGAGGAGCCACTACCTCCTCCTCCCCCTCCGATTAAGGACGACCAGAGTCTGATCTCTATGGTGCTTGCTACATGCAAGAATCAGCAAGAAGTCGCCCTTCAGACCCTAGAGGAGAACGTCAACAGATAAATGGACGCCCTGGCGACTCAGGTATGCGAGCTCCATTCCCAACATGGGGTCGATGTTGCTTTCTGTCAACAGAGGATAGGGAGAGTGCATGACGAGTTACAGCAGGTGTGCCAGAACATTAAACATCAATGCAAAGAGCAATTAGGCTAAGTAGGACATTCTATGGTGGAACGTATAAAGTGGCAAGACTCACAGATAAAGGCCATGATAAGCGCACAGCCAGTCGCAATTTCCACTCCATTCCATGGCGTATCATCACCTCTGCCGTTCCAAAGCAACTGTGCACATAATCCCATTTTCAAGGCACCTGTAAAATTAGATTTCCCCCATATTTCATTTTATCAAACCATACGGGGTCAGGATGGGAAATCCTTTACAATAGGTGCAGCCATCCCTACAGGTCCACTTATGCTACACCTGGCAAACCTTTTACCTCCTCCTTCAGATGCAACCAGGGAAATAATAACAACTTTAATAAGTAATGCTGACCCCCCCACCCCTTCCCCCACCAGCAAAACCAACTTCAGGAGCTGCTGTTGATCTGGCCCACTGTCTGCACCGACTCTATCGGCCACACAAGAAAAATCACCCACCATATCCATACTACTGATGAAATACCCATTCGTAAAAAGGCGTACCCCGTTCCCATCCATAAGCAACAGGTCATGGAGGCAGAAGTGGCCAAGATGCTTTAACAGGGTATCATCCAACCATCTACTGTATGTCTCCCTGGGCAGCCCCTGTGGTCCTAGTAGGGAAGAAAGATGGAGGGACATGGTTTTGCATTGATTATAGGGCTCTTAACAGCAAGACCCCGCTGGATGGTTTCCCCATGCCACAGGTACCAGAGATTCTGGAGTCACTGCATGGTGCCACAATTTTTAGTACACTGGACCTGCAGAGTGGCTACTGGCAGGTGGAGATAAGCCCGGAAAGCATTGCAAAAACTGCCTTCGTCACCAAGCACAACTAATATGAGTTCCTTCGTCTTCCATTTGGGATAAAAAATGCAGCAGCCACATTTCAGAGACTGATGACAATAATCTTAGCCCACATCATAGGCAAGTTTTGCTTTGTATACATAGATGATATAGTGGTATACTCAAAAGACGTTTCCACTCACTTTCTTCACCTCCACCAGTTATTTTCCCTTCTACCTGAAAAAGTCCAACCTGTGTCAGCAATCACTCTCTTTCCAGGGGCATGTGATAACAGCGGAAGGAATCTGTTCTCAAGGCACCAAGGTAGAGGTGATTACCCTGTTCCGAATAATGTAACTTCTTAGGTAACTTCCGAGTAACTTCTTAGCTCGCCGGCTGGTACCACCGCTTCATCCCATGCATTTTTTGAGTGTGCTGCTCCTTTGCATGCTCTAACAAAGAAAGGAGCTCCATGGGGGTGGACTCCAGGATTCCAAGTGGCCTTCGAGGATCTGAAGACAGCTCTTCAGAACACGCCTGTTTTAATCTCTCCGGATTTTAACATGCCACTCAAGGTGCAAACGGATGCCAGCGACATTGGGCTGGGCGCCATTCTTACCCAGGAGCAAGCAGGAACAGGTGGTCGCCTACGCCTCTCAGTTGCTACACGGTGCGGAGAGGAATTATTCTGCTTCCAAGAAGGAGTGAGTGGCTATGGTGTGGGCAGTGGAGAAATGGCATCAATACCTAGAAGGAAAACCATTCACAGTGGTTACAGACCATGCCGCCCTGACCTGGGTTTTTAACTAAACAAACCCAAACTCCCGCCTTACCTGGTGGGTTCTCCGACTCCAATCCTTTCAATCCTTCCCTATTTTGTTGTACGGAGGGTGAAGCTCCTAGCACCCAGCTGGCAGTACACCGCAGCCAGGAGCTGACATGGGACCTGCCTGGTGACTGGTGACAATTGGAGAAAGCCCAGCAGGCAGATTCGACACTGCAACCCCTGTGGGATGAAGCCAAATCGCTGCCCGATATCACCAAGATTTACTACTGCATCATAAACTATTTCCTGTACTGCAAGACACCAAAACAGGCTGACAGAAGTCTTCTGCAACTGGTCATTCCCACATCCCTCAGAGCACAATGCGTTCAGAGTGACAACCCACTCAGCGGACATCTGGGGAGGATGAAGACCCTGCGGCAGTGGCTGGAGGTGGCGTATTGGCCTGAAATAAGAAAGGACGTGTGGGAGTTCTGCAGAGACTGTGCGACATGTCAAAAATACAAACCCCGTATCAGCAAGCTAGTTGGGCTGATGAAAAGCACCCCATTTATGGTAGTAGTGAGGAGTTCAGTACAAAGTCAACTAGTGTAATCCATACATCCTTAGGCTACATTTATTCTTCATAATATATTCACATAATAAAGTTGCAGATGGTTTTTGGCTTTGTGATTCCCTAACAAAATTGAGATCCATTCTACCAGTATATTGGCGAGGTACTTGTACCAGAGTAATGCTCATACAATCCACCATAATAGCACCAGAAAAAGTGTTCCAACCGCTTACAATAAAAACTTCCAAAAATATAAAAGATATATACTATGCAACAGACTCCTAATTCTTTAGATGATTCACAAATATATATTGACAGCATAGGAATTCCACAGGGCATGTCTGATGAATTTAAAGCTCAAAATCATATAGCTGCTGGGTTTGAATCGGTGTTATTCTGGTGGTTTACCATAAATAAAAAAGTAGATTGGATTAACTACATATACTATAACCAGCAGAGACTAGCTAATTACTCTCATGATGCACTAAAAGCCTTAGCAGGGCAACTACATGCCACCACTCAA
Organism: Synodontis membranacea; assembly: GCA_025674565.1. Classification (NCBI taxonomy): domain Eukaryota; kingdom Metazoa; phylum Chordata; class Actinopteri; order Siluriformes; family Mochokidae; genus Synodontis; species Synodontis membranacea. The sequence goes on from JAOVYU010054723.1 coordinate 4,656, forward strand.
ATGGCTCATCAAAATAGGTTAGCCTTGGACATGCTACTAGCTGAGAAAGGTGGAGTTTGTCGAATGTTTGGTGAACAGTGTTGTACTTTCATCCCTAATAACACTGTCCCAGATGGTTCCTTTACAAAAGCTATGAAGGACATGAAGCCTTACTATAGAGATGGAATCCCTATCGGGAACTAACTTACCTCCATCTTAGAGAGCATGTTTGGTAAATGGGGAGCAATGCTAATGAAGTTTGCAATTATGGTAGTCATTGTCATTGCAATTTTAACACTTATGGGATGCTGTATAATACCATGTGTAAGAGGATTGATCTTGAGAGCCACTGAAAAGTCAGTCACTGATATTATCATCCAAACAATAACTTATTACCTCAAGGATGAAGAAACTGCTTTAATGACTATGGGGATTAATTAATAAAATGTGCATGCCTTATCCTGCCCAGTAGAAAGAAAAAACAAACTTAGTAACTGTCAGCTAAAGTTTCATGCAGTTGTCATACAGTGTTTAATGATGGGACACATTCCACACAAGTTCAGTCTGCCTCCTCTCTCTCTACAGTTTGCTTTTAATGACAGTTTTCACCTGAGCTGGCATATGATTCATGTTAGATCAAATCCATGAGAGTGTCATTTGAATACGTTCCTCAGTGGAAGGAACAAAACCTCAAGCAATATCTGACCTTTTAATTTAAAAATGTCACAATATCAAAAAATTTGCTTAAATGTAAGCAACCAACAATTTGTGCAGAATCTTGAACGTTTAAGATATTGAACATTTCCTTTTCTTTTTTTAATATTTCTTTGTAATACAGTCGTCCCTCGGCACTCCGCGCTTCGAATTTCGTGGCTTCACTCTATCGCATTTTTTTCCAATACAGTATATTCATTAAAAAGTTGATCGAGACAATGAAAATGATACAGTGCGCACTCGGTTGTCTGAGTCAATTACCCACCCTTGTATTAAAATTTTAAAATTACTGTATGTATGGATTGTAGGCCTATGTGTAAATGATGCGTGCATTGCGGTTCCGGAATGCACTTGATGGAGCGGTGGAACCCTACAAAAGCCTCCTCACGCATATGAAAAGACAGCGCCAGAAACTGTCTATCATGATGTTCTTCAGAAGCACATCATCGAACAAGTTGCACTATTTTCATAGGTTAGTGGTTGAGTGTAAGAACTGTGTATAATTAAATGTAAAATAATAATAATAATATTGTAATGAAGGTGGGTTTTGTCTCTGGTTCCAGCATGCTTTGCACCGTCTTTGTATGGGGTTCTGTGGGGTAGTGGGCGTGTTCAGTTATTTCACCATTTGTTGGTAGTGGTGTTGTGTTAGTGGCTTCGGCCCTGTTCTCACTGTTAGAGAGACAAGCTAATTGCTAACTTCATGCTATCTGTACTCCAATTCATGCCTAGTGCTGAATTGTGTGTGTGGTTCCCATGGTGTACTGTTGACTGTGTGGTGAAATGAACTTCTCCCAGCCATTTGCATTGGGCAGCAACCAAGCTCAACTTGTATCTCCAAGTGTGTTGAGGCAGTAAAAAGCTACAATATAATATTTGTAACGTCTAATATGTCCTTTTTTTTCTCTCTTATTTTGACTAATATATTTGGCAGCATGATTGTAATGGTGACCAAATGGTGTTATTTCATGTCTAGAGGGCTCTAATAAAGTTAAAAACCGTATTTAGAAGGTCGTAAACAGATCTGTGCTCTAACCACGAAAATATTCGATATATATAAATAAGAATCCTACTTCACGGAAATTCACTTATCGCGGTAGAGTCTGGAATGGATTAACCGCGATAAACGAGGGTTGACTGTATTCAGTTTATTTCCAATTATCTCCAAAAAAAAAAAATTCAAATGATTTCAAATTTTTTAACCCAACTGTAGATATGATATCATCTTTACCATGTTCACTGCTTTATCCATGATTGATTAGTTCATTATAAAAATTAACCAATTACTTAACTATCATCCATGTGTAGAACAAGTTATATTATTAATCACACACAAAGGAGATCAGAGGAGCCATCCTCAGAAACAACACATATCACAAGGACCAGATATTTATGCTATAAGCATAGTAGATGGCTGCTTGGTCATGTTATACATTAACCCATGGATTCTTTTTTCTTCAGAAAAGATCATAAACTAACCTAAAATGGAGGTTAAATTCATAAATGATAGAACTCTATTGAGTACACATTTTGATCTCGTGACCTCAATTTTTATGTCACATCAATGTTAAAAAACAAACAACAACAACAAAACACAAACTGTTTGCCTAGGTGCACAATCAAACAAACAAACACTCAAACAAAACATAAAGTGCAAATAATTCCCAAAATAATTCAAATCCCCTTAAAAGCAATAAAACAAACTATGTGAAGCATACTATACATAATAGCGTATACCGTAGCTGTTTGTATCTTCACACACATCTGCTTTTTGAACAACCCCAATTTAACTATACCGGACTGACCCAATAATTCCTTTATGCTTTATATAGTACAGTATGTTATATAATTTCTAAAAAATACAACCTCGATTCTTTCATCCAAAGATAAATTAAAAATGCAACATTTTCTTGTAATTATTATTTTTTTTTTTTAATTGGAGGCATTGTACCAAGAGCTTCAGTGGGAACTGAAGTGTAAAGCAAATGCATTCACTGTCTGCATGATCCACTGATCTAAAACAAATGACAGAGTCAGCAGCTGTGTCCCCCAAATATATTGCAGTCAAAAAGTCATAAATTATTGGCATTACGAAGCATGTCCATAGCCAGGTTCAAATAATCTGCTCGGTTAAATCTAAATTGAAAACACAACGTGACTAATTTAAATAAAAAGGAATAAAAATATCATTTCCATCACAAGGCTGTGTTCTTTTTGAAATAAATCATATCAGACAGGTGTTGGTTTTACTCATCCTTCCTATTTTTTACCTTGGCATTAATAAACCATGCACCACAGAGAGAATTCTCAGTTCGAATTTTGTAATTAGACCCTTTTACACAGCCTGTTGAAGGCAATAGTGTTGCACATGTTTTATACCTCACTGTTATGTGTAAAAGTCTTAAAAAGCCGCTTAAAATTTCCACTCCCATTTGGCTGTCAGCCAAAAGAAAGAGCCCCCCTTCTTCTAGGGGTGTGCCTATATTTCACTCTAAATGCCACTAGTTGGCACTTTCTTTACAAAAACAGACTATATTTTTTGTCAGAAGTTTACATACACTTACATATGAGCTCTTCTTTTTACAGGGTTGAATGATTGTCCAGCAAACATCTTTTATATGACTTGATCTGGCTGGATAACATATTTTAACATCTTTTATCTGGCTGGATATTTGATCTCTTTTTAACAGAATTGGTAGAGTTCAGTTAAATTGGATGGTTTCCTGGCACTGAACCAGATTTTAAACATTTTAAGCATAAGCTTTATGTTCTTCAATCTTCAAAGTATTTGATCAGTGCAAGGAACAATCAGAATAAGCTTTATTGGCCAAGTATGTATACACATACAAGAAATATGGGATGGGTAATTGGTTAGTAATATACAGTGGTATCTCTGGTCACAACCATAATTCGTTCCAAAATTTCCCCATAAGATTGTATGTAAAAATGATTAATCCGTTCCAGACCGTACGAACTGTATATATATTTATTATTATTTTTTTTTAAAGATTTTTAAGCACAAAAATAGTTAATTATACCATAGAATACACAGTGTAATAGTAAACTAAATGTAAAAAACATTTAATAACACTGAGAAAACTTGAACAACAGAGAAAACTAACACTGCAAGAGTTTGTGCTAGACCAAGCTCACGCTAGACCCTTACGAACCGCTTGTTCTAAACAACTTTTTTTTTCTTCTTTTTTTATGAGTTTTAATCCTTGTAATGTGTTAGAAAGCTACCCACATCTTCATTGTTAATGGGTTACATTTGACCCACAATTTAACTGAGCCCAAAACACTTAAAAAAAACAATAGTTATCATCCAATAATGTTTTTCACATCATAGATAACATAGTATGTAGTAATATCCGTGTAAACATGTTTTTTTTTGGCCCCATAGACCTTTCATCATATAATATACTGTTCCGGCAGTAAAACGCTACAATACCAATAGTTTAAAAAAAAAAAAGCTGTTTAAATCCACTCATTACATTTCCTGTGGTTAAGAGAATTGGAAAGTATATTATTTAGGTCTAACAGACTAATATTAGAGTACACGTACCAAAAAATTAACATTATTAACTATAGTGACATCTGTGGTGTTACGGGTCAAAATTGACATGTGCAGATTTATGTTAGGAAAAAGGCAACAGGTCCTTTCTTTTTTATAAAACAAAGGAGATCAGATTAGCAAAGAGGTGTTACTCTGATAAGCTGGAAAACATTCTTTCAGCTAACAACCCTGTGTATGTGTGGAGAGGTCTGCAGGTCATGACCATCTACCGGAGACCATCACCCCACACTGTAGAGAACCAACTGGCCAATGACTTGGATGTGTTTTACTGCAGGTTTTACAATCACTGTCTCTCACCCCTCACCCTCTCCGACCACATCACACAATCATCACCATCTGCCCTCCCCCCACACCTCCCAACTGACACCTCACCTGCACTTAAGATCTGTGAAGATGATGTGAGGCAGGTCACATCTTCTCACATACATTCAGTATTTATTCCAGCCCCATTGCACTCTGGATACCAATTTATCCACTTCATATTTATTACATATTTATACCAGCATCTTTGCACACTATCACTACTGTACTATAGCCTTCTTTTGTGTGTGTGTTGTGTGTTTGTTGTCCTGCTTGCTGTATGAGAACAAAGGTTAACCGGAGTCCAATTCCTTCTAGGTATACATATATGTCATGTCAGCATGGAGCACACGCTACGCCCCCTCCAGGAATACGAGAGACAGCGTGCACTTCCTCTCTTCCGATCAGCGCTCAGCTCATGATGGACAGTTGGTCTGCATTAGCGCTGATTGGGAGAAAGTATAAATAACGCTCTAATTCATGCCTCGTTGAGAAGCGTTAACGTCATTCGTTAAAGTGATTTCCCGCATTCGGTCTGCTGTGGCGGACATCGCAGACATTATGGACTTTATGAAATTTCCGGATATTTCAGACTTTGTATATATGTGCTATGGACTGGCTTGCTCTAAAGACTGAGTAATTATATTTGCTGATAATCAAATTAATACTGCTTTTCAAGCCATGCGATTTTGCTGGCTTTTTTGAGTTCAAGGTTTTAGTATGCTTTTGTTATCTACCCGTGTTTCTGTTTTCCGGTTTATCGCCTAAGTTTCATTCCCGTGTTTTGTTTAAATAAAATAATATCTTTCGTTTTAATTTCCGTTTCATGCCTGCGCTCATCCTGTGTCTGTGTCCAGCCCCGCCTACTCCCTCTCAAGACAATATACTTGGCCAATAAAGCTGATTCTGATTCTGAAAGCACTCATTTCAACAATCAAGAGCAAGGCAAATTATATGACTGTGCTTTAACCCTTAGGAGTCTGAGGGTGTTTTGGAGCCCTGAAGAGATTCTGACATGTCCTGATATTTGTGTATTTTTC
>JAOVYU010054767.1:0-10264 GCA_025674565.1 Synodontis membranacea
TGGAGCTAATGGCCTCTCCACAGGAGGCTGGGCCGAGGGGATTTTACGCAAATTCCCGCAAGTTTAGCAGACATAGTGTTAAAAGGAGGAAAATGTGGGTTTGTCTTTTCGTCAACCGATACATCCGGCTTCTTAACGTGCTCATCCTGCTCCACCTGTTCTAAGTCTGCTGCAGCTTCCTTTTCTCCCGCAACTTCCTCAGCACGTACTCATTCAGTAATCTGTGCATCTTCGTCTCATTTTGCTTTAATCTTGGTTTGTTTCTTACTTTCATTTTCTGCAGCTCGCTTTGCTTTTTCTTCGTTCTTTACAGCTTGTTTCTTCTTCTTTTCTTGTTCCATTAGTTGCTTAATCCATTCTTTTTGAGTTAGGTACGTTTCTTCATCAGGAGGGATTTGTCCCGGATCCGATTCCCCAATGGGGAGCCATCTCCTTTTCCTGTTGAGTTGATTTACTTTTATCCTAGAGGTTAACTCCAGGGGGTGACTCTGCAATGTCTTGCAGGTTGATTGTTGGGAATTGTTGTTCGAGTGGTAATGATTGATGCTCAAGGGTGTGAAGTGCTTGTTCAATATTCTGTAGTTGTTGCTCTGCAGTCGGCGGCTGCTGTGTACGTGGTTCTTGTCTAGTGGCTTCACCTGAGAATGTGGTTTGTCGAGGAATTCGACGATAACGCCATTTGAGTGGTTCTCTTTGTTCAGCTGTCCAGTTGTCTCCTTCTGGGTAATCAGCTGCCTCAGCATCTTGTTGTTTATCAGTATCCTGTCTTTTATAAAACAGAGTATCAACAAGGTTCCTAAGAATAGACAGACCATTAGTATCATCTGAGCACGATGAAGTTTCTTCTGCTCTTGGTTCTTGGACTTGAGTAGGTCTGGTTTGAGTTGTTCCTGAAGTACCTTCACCTGGATCGCCGGGGAATTCATCCCCCTTTCAGGCTCTCCTTGTTGCTCTGGAGGCGGTTGCTCTTCTCTTTCTGCATCTTCTGGCCTTTCCGGATCCCTATCCTGTCTATCTGGACCTCCTGGTCCTTCTGGGTCGTCCCCTCCTGGACCATCTCCTGGACCTCCTCCTGGTCCTCCTTCATCTGTTTCTTGATCTTCATCACTGTCCTCATCGTCAGTGGCTGGTTCTGGTAGCTCCCTATTGGAAACTCTTGCGCAATGGTTTAGGTGATACCAAGTGTTACTGCCTTGTACCTTTACTGCTGTTGGGGACGCTTCTGTTACTGTGAAAGGTCCTGTTCTATGAGGCTCGTTCCACCTTCTTCTGAATACTCTTATATACACTTGATCTCTCGGTCGAACAGGATTTGGTTGTGCCTCTGGTCTCTCTCTTTGTCTGGCGTGTCTTTGTTCCTGTAACAGAATTTGATGGTGTATTCTAGACATTTGCCTTACATAATCCAGCAATTCTCCTCTTAGGTCATCAAATTGGGGGTCCCTCATAAGGGCCTCTTCTGTTCTGGCATTGGTCTACCAGTCATCATCTCATGGGGTGTTAAATGAGTGCTTCTGTGTGATTGTGAGCGATAGGCCATAAGTGCTAGCGGTAAGGCATCTACCCAATTTAGTCCTGTGTTAAAAAAGCTAAAAGCTAAAATTTTCGCAATTTTAGCTTTTAGAGTTCCATTTACTCTTTCCACTATGCCTTGCGATTGTGGGTGGTACACACATCCCAATTTCCACCTTGTTTTTAGACGCTTCACTACCTCCCGTAGCATTTTGTGTATGAATGGAGTTCCATTATCTGAGCTAATTATCGACGGGATGCCAAATCTCGGGAAAACTTCCCTTGTCAAAAACTTCAATACCAAATCGGCTGTCTGTACTCGGGTGGCTATTGCCTCCACCCATCTACTAAATCTATCTACAATGACCAAAATGTATCTTAGGCGATTTACGGTCTGTCCCATATCCACAAAATCAATGGTTATATGGCGAAAAGGGCCTTCTGGCAACGGAACCTGCCCTAATGGAGTCGAAATTCCTTTTCGCATTTTACAATAGCCAATCACTTGGGTTGCATCATGGCTGTCATTAGATCTGTAATCTGGGTCAAGTGTTGGATCGGGGTCCCATCCGTTTTCTTAAAACCCCTTTGGTGCCAGAGGGCACCAAACATGTGACATACTCCATGTGCATAAGCCGAATCAGTATATATGTTAGCTATTCGTTCTTTAGCCAAAATGCAAGCTCTCGTTAAGGCTATTAGCTCTGCCTTTTGCGCCGAGCATGGTTGGGGAACTTTTTCTGCTAATACTGTTTCAAATGTATCTGTTCCTCTTTGTTCTACTACCGCAAACCCAGCATGGTTTCCTTCATGATCTCTAAAACAGGATCCATCCACAAAAAAGGTCACATCAGGATCTAGTAAAGGTACAGACTCCAAGTCCGGTCTCAATTTAGAGTAAGCCAGTGACTCAGCTACACACTCATGAGGTTCGCCCTCAAACTGAAACGGAATATTATCAGCTGGATTGATAGTAGTACAGCGTACTATGGTAACATCTGGGTACGTCAACAATGCACTATACTGCAATATTCTAGGGTTTGTAAGAACAAATTTTCCTTTTTCCACCAACTCCGCTATTTTGTGATGGGTATATATCATCACCGGATATCCCATTGTTAGCGACGATGCCTTATTGTTTGCATAACAGAGTGCAGCCACTCCCTGGAAACAGGGCGGCCATCACTGCGCGCCGCCGTCCAGTTTAGTATTATAATATGCTAAAGCCTGCTTTTTTCTACCTTGACACGTTTCTTGGAGGAGAACCCCTGATGCATAGCCATCGCATCGGTTTGCCACATATAACAAAAATGGCTTGGTGTAATCCGGAGTTCCTAATGCTGGTGCTGTTTGTAACTCCTGTTTAATGCTATCAAATGCTATTGCAGCATCAACTGTCCAGTCTAGAGGAGTTTTAAGATTCCTTGACGTAGCTTGCGTGATCAATGATCTCAGTGGAGCTACCTTTATCGCATAGTCTTCTACCCAATCTGAACTAAATCCAGTTATCCCAAAGAATGTCATCATTTGTCCTACAGTCTGAGGTTTAGGCGCTTTGCTTATTCCTTCCAATTGTGAAGGTGCTATGGCTTTAGAGCCATGTGCTATTATTCGTCCTAAATACTCAACCTGTGGTTGACAGTATTGTAACTTAGTCAATCAGGCTTTATGGCTTCCGTTAGCAAGTCTGGTCAATACTGCTATGGTATCTCTATGGCAATCGTCCAAAGTAGGTGAACAAATAAGAATGTCATCGACATACTGCAAAACAGCACTACAAAGCACTAGTCCTGCTAAATCTTGCCTCAAAACCTGATTAAGCAGGTGAGGTGAATGTTTAAACCCTTGTGGTAAACGAGTGTAAGTATATTGCTGTCCTCTGTATGTAAAAGCAAATAAATATCTTGATTCCTCTGCCAGAGGAATGCTAAAAAATGCCGAACACAAATCTATTACAGAAAAGTACTTAGCATCAGGTGGTATATTGGACAACAAAGTATGAGTGTTAGGTACTTCTGCTGCAAAATCTTCCACAACATCATTAACTGCTCTCAAGTCGTGTACCAATCTCCATGTCTGCTTATCTGCCTTTATTACTGGAAATATGGGCGTGTTACATGGACTCCTTGTAGGAGTCAAAACTCCTGCCTGTATTAATCCACTAATTGTGCTCTCAATACCTGCCTCAGCTTCTGCTTTTATAGGATATTGAGGTCTTCTGGGCAGCTTTACTCCTTCCTTTAATCCAATCTGAATTGGTGAGGCTGATTTTACTAACCCTACGTCTGTGTCATGTTGTGACCACAATTGAGATGGTATCTGTGCAATCATTTCCTCTCTCAACTTTTCTCCTTTGTCTTCCACTACCTGACTCATCATTTCCTGGTCCTCAGTCATAATTTGAACGTGACAGGTTAGTCCCCTCACTGCAGTTTCAAATAGTATTTTTTTGAAAGTTCCATCTTCTGAGACCTGTATCAATGGACAAGTAGTGTCCTGCCATTCAGAATGAGCGGCTCGCTTCACCATGGGCCCTATATGCTTAGATTCAAAACCTTCGTCTATCAATACCGTAATGTGTGGACAGGCGTTTGGAACCTCATACCATTTGGACAAAAATGAATTTGGTTCTATTACCAGAGCCACCCCTTCTGGGCCAATCAAAGCGTGGCTCGTCACCAACTGCACATTTTTCTGTCCTACTTCCTGATCCCATATCTGGCTATACCACACATCCTTCCCTTCATGATAAGCAATTGTACAATGATACATTAATCTAGGGCTCCTAGCCTCTGGCTTTACCATCTCAAGGTATCTTGACCAGCTGTCAAGAAAGTGATGAACCACATCCTCTATCTGTCCTATCCAATAGGCATTAGCTATTTCTTTCTGAGTAATAGATCTCAGCACCATTTGATGTGCTGCTTTCCCTTGTTTATCTACAAACACTCCATCCGGAGTGCACCGAATCTGCATTCGCAATTTACATAGTGCATCCCTTCCCAACAAATTTACAGGCGTTCCTTCCGATACTAATATAGGAATTTGGATTGTCCAATCATTTGTAGTTAAACATAACGGAGCTGTTAAAGGGATTAATTGTGTTATTCCCGAGAATCCAGTGGTCTTAGCATATCTTCCTGACCGGGGGAGATGCTCCGCAAATTTTGGACTTACGCAAGTGTAAGCTGCGCCTGTGTCTAGCATAAAATCTGTCTCTTTCCCATTTATTTTAACTTCTAGCATTGGTTCTTGATCAGCTCCTGCCGATATTAAAGGCAGCTGACTCCCCCCCTTTCCTGGATTCTCTGGGCAGCTTCGATATCCTGCGTTAGGCCCTGCCCAATGATTGGCTGGACCTCTTGGAGCACTTCTTGGTGCTTGCCATGGAGCTTGTTGATTTGACTGTTGGTTCTATTGAGCTGGTTGCCCTTGTGGCAACGTTGGACAGAACCCCTGCCTGTGTCCTCTCTGGCCACAGTGTCAACATCCCTCATCATTTCTTGTTGTGCCGAAATTTCTTTCTTGTCTTCCTCTCATAGCTGGGGCTCCTCGTCCCCTTGGAGATTGAAAACGAGGCCACTGTTGTGGCTGTCTTGCTTGTGGTGGCTGGTTATAAACTACTACAGCTGCTGGCTGTGGTTGTGGAGGACGTGTCTGAGGTGCTGGAGGCGGTATGACAATTCATTCAGTTGTAGCTGGGCTACCTTTCTTAATATATCTTTATCTTGATCTTTTGACTTCTTTTCTTCTTTCCTGTATTTTTCAATGGCATGTGTCAGGTGTTCACAAAACTCTCCTTCTGTTTTGTAATTTATCCCTACCACATCTTCCATTCTGTTTTTCACTTTTTCAGGCAGTCCTTCGATCAAAACCTTTCTGAACATTATGGTTTGTAATGGGTTACCATCTGGGTTGGTGTCTGTTTCCAGTTGCCACTTCTTTTTCATCTTATGGTAATATGTCATGGGATGTTCTGTCTCTCCTATTTGCTCTCCTTGTAGCTTATTCAGGTCAGCTCTGGATGGGAACTCTTCTCTCAGAACGTTCCAGAGGAGGTTTCGATATGGGTCAAACTCTGTTCCATCCAATCGGGTTGTATTAATTTGGCGCAGTCATCCATTTCCGACCTTATTCATCAGTCTGATCATTTCTTCAGCACCCACGGTTAAAGCTAGTACTGCTTTCATATCTCCCAGAGCTAATTTTATACCCTGTGTTCGATCCTCAAATTCTCAAACCCAGCCTGCTGCTCCCTCGTGTAAATTAGGGAGAGCCATAATTAAACCTTTAAAATCCATGGACTTCCAGGGGACATACTTAATTCCTCCTTGTTCCACTATCATTGGACACATCGTCATTCCTTGCTTCTTAGCTTGGCTTCTAGTTGTCATGGTTTCCTGATGGAGCTTATCTACGCAATCTTCCAGCCTGTCTATCTGTTTCCTCAGCTCATCCCTCACATTCAGATGTTTTTCCTTTTTCATCTTTTTTCTTCTTTCATACGCTTCATAATAATTCTCGGGCTTACACTGCCAGTTTTCACTCTCAATAGAATGTTCATCCTCAAGTGGGCGATCTTCTTCATCATCCATTTGTGCTTCAAAGTTTCCTTCAAAGGTTCCCATAACAACTGGATATAATCCTTTAGGGGGATCGATCTCTCCTCTTTTCCTTAATGGTGCATACGGGGGTGGTCTTTCTCCTTCTTCCTTCATTTTATTCTGTTTTCTCCTTGTTCCTTCATCATAAAACTTTCTCAATATCATCAGCTCATTTTTGCGTTTTTGTTGCCCCTTCTGGCTATGGTCTTTCATCTTGTGATTCAGAATTAAAGGCTTCATGGCTGAACAGTGCAAGATGAAATGAACCCCCATGTGGCCATTCCATAACTGCACCCCTCGTTCTTTTAGACCACTTTTCTGACATTTTTTCAATTATCTTTCTGGCAAAAGGTTCCAACTCTCCTAAGACCTGTACTGGGGTCTCCATCTGTTCTCCTTTTTCCTTTGACATCATGACTATGGTAACAATGAGTACTCACCACTCTCAGCGGTTCAGTTTCACTATGCTCGTTACCATGACAGCACACAGATTTCCTTCCAATCTCCTTTTCTAGAATGTCAGCCTTCAGACTGTCCTGCAAACTTCAGAGTCAATTAATAGTCCTCATTCAACTCTTCGTTCACTCAGATCCTTGATAATGATGTTTTCTTTCTACTCTAGTTCAATGTTTACGCTCAAATGAACTCCAACAAACAGCAAGATATCTGGCAAGGATAAATATCAACTCTGCCTTTTTATACGCATCCTTCCCGAATAGAAAGCATCAAACGAAAGCACTGTCATATCGGACCTGTATAGGCCATCGGCCAGTGCCCCATCAATGCTTCCTCACGGTATAAAATGCAATAAAATAAATTATCCTACTGTTTATCTTTATATTTTAGTTCTTTATTGTATTATTTTAGTGTTATCTTTATTTTATTTTATTGTATTTATTTACTTTTCTCTAGTGCTATCTGTCATATGTGTACATCTTCGGCAAACTGCCCAGACATTCCTTCTCTTACACACCCACTTGACTAAAAGAACTCAGAGCTGACACAACTCATTAGAGGCCTATGAATCCTCCTTTATTAGTATACCAATGAATTACAGTTCTATTAATATTTTGTTATAGTTACAAGAAAACATAGTTACAATATCTTCTTTCAGACATCAATTAACATTTTCCTAAGCATTTTTAAACAGTAACACACTAACTTTATTTTCAACTACTTATTGCTCTTTTTAAGTCATGCACATACCTTCCTGCTCTATTTCTCTTTATTTTAAATTTTATGTTCAAAACAAGTCCAAATCATAGATGAGAGCTCGGAGAGGATCTCTTTCCCAATTAGGGGGTTCAGTTGGGCAATAATTTGTGGAAAGAGCCTGGGAGCCAAAAGGAGATACAGTTAAAGTCTGTACCACCCCTCATCTGCCAGCACTACTGGTTTCCCCAGAACTCCCAAAGTCTTCCCACGTGGCACAACATGGTTTTCCTACCACTCCTGCCAATATTCTGCCCACTGTCTCTGCCTTTCTGCGTTGCTGTTTTATCTTTTTTGTTTGGAGTCTAGTGGCATATGGGTGGTCCATCTTAATTGTTCCGGGTTTCACAGTCCAATTAACAGAGCATTTTTCAATTGAAATCCAAATGAAAACTCCTCTGAGTTCTTGAGACAGACTGTTAGGAGCAACATAAATTCGGTGACCCGGTTCTTTTTCCAATAAGAGGGTCAAAATTGGAGCCAAATTGGTAGATTTCCACCAAAGTGCTATCTCTTTCATTCTTCCCGGGCAAAGATCATTAAATCCTTCATGCCATACAGTTAAAGCCCTTAAGGCCTGCTGCACAAACACTGAGTCATTACTTACTACCACTAATTCACCATCTTCCTTCCTCTCCACATGACTATCCTCTTCCCAAAAATGAGTATAAATCCCTTCAGTTTCAATTTTATCTCTAATTTGGTTAAACTTTAATCTCTCCAGGAAGTACAGTTGAGTCGTTTCCTTGAATAGCGCAATGAGCATTTTCCTGGTCTCGTCAGCAGGTGTAGAAGTCATGGTGTACAATCTGCATCAAATACACATATTTTAATCCTTTATCACTTATCTATTCCTTGTATGCATAGAGAACCTCTTTACATAGTGTTTAAAACCTTCAACCTTCACACAAAATTAACAACAAAATCTGTTTTCTTCTCTTCCTGAACATTTAGCTACAAGCACTTTGCTGCTCCACGCTCACTACATGCTTGGCCTTATTTATGCTTATCATATCTTTTACATGTCACCTTAGGGCAATTGCCAAACGGTAAATGTATTGTGCGTTCCGCAACACTGGACGACCCTTCGTACTAGACAAACTTTCACACAAACTTTCATACGACGTTAAATACAACACATAACATATATAATGACGTCATCCACAAAGACTCTAACCTCCGTGCCATATATTCTAACTCTACTCTAACCTAACCATGAAGACATATACTCTAAATCTACTCTTAACCTAACTGCATAGGGCGTGACACAGTTCTAGTTTCCACCCGCGTCCGGATTGGTACTATGATGTTCACCAGTTTACCACTGGAACTTCGTTTCCCAGCAACCAATGACGTCACCAGCTGGACCTTCATTACCCAGCACTACTGGAATTCCGTTACTCAGTAACAAACAACAAACCGCTGGAACTACCCAGCCAACCATGAATCCACTAACAACTATAAACATAAACATTACATTCAAATATCCTTAACATTATTTGTTCTATATAAACAACATTTAGCTTAATTACTCTACAGACTACTTGGGATTTGTCAGTTCCTGGCTTACTTGACAAACATACTTGGGAGGTCAGACCTAGGCTTTACTCAACCTTCCCACATTTGGGATGTCAGACCTAGGCTTTACTTGACGTACACACTTGTTACAGACAGACAATGCAAAAACACTCTATACCATATACTTGGGATGTCAAACAATGTAAAAACACAAAGCCAATATAAATACTTTTTTCATTTAGCCAATTCATACTTAGTTTTTAAGCGAAATTTGGGTTGTTGGACCCCAGTGGTTCCGTCTCCATCCAGTACACAAAAACCTTTTTCAAACCATTTCATCTAGGCCTTGAAAAAATGGTAGCTTAAATCAGCTTACCTTGAGCGCTCAGGTTCAAAGCGTAGATGAACTGATCTCCTTGGTCCTCGTCTGGATGAGAAGTTTCCCACTATCAGGGCCCCACGTTGGGCACCAATCAAAAGATGTTGGGGCGTAACGACAACTTGCTTCTCCAAAAAATAAGTCCAAGTCGAAAAATGTCTTTAAAGTATTTAATTGGCTTTTTCAGCAATACAGCATACAAAAGTAATCCTTTCCTAAGCAATGTCAAACCTGAACACTCCTCAAAATAAAGATTCCAATCCCTTGGTAAGTCTTATCTGATCCAAGTGTGTCTCTCCCAAAGTGAGCGATAATCCTATCCGATCCAATCTGATCTGCCCTCTGGCGAGCTCTTCAATTTATAGCAAATTGGTCTTCCTAGAATTGTGACATCAATCTGCTTATGACATCATTCTGACTCATCCTGCTGTCTGCTCTGCCACAATTAAATCCTAATGCTAGTCCATGGGGGCTTGGCTGTTAACTTCCGCCACCATTATCTTCTAGCCTTTCATTAGACTCCATTAAAAATAAGGCTAGGTCTGCCACCAGTATTTCTTAGATTTCTTTGGGGCTTGATAAAAAATAAGGTCAACTGACCTTTTTGGGTTATGCTAATGGTGGGTGAGCTTTCAGCTTAGCCTTGAGTTGGTGAGCGTTCTGCTCAACATTAAACTTATAATTGCACTTTGGAATCTTCATATTTTAACCTTATTTGTGTTATGCATTAAATCTATGCATCTATGAAGTTTTCTGCCACCACACTTATTTTCAACTCTTACTTTTTTTCAGATCTTTTGATATACACAGGCAAAAATGTCCTGTGCAAGGCAGTGACTTGCAGCAGTTTCTCTTTTTTCCCTCTTTTTGGTGCTGGAAGGCCCTGTTAAGATAAAAAGTCTTTAATTGCAGTTTGTCAAAGGAATATACTGGCTTAAAAATGAAAGCCATCACTGCTTAAATCAGGTGCAATATCCTTTACCAGACATGATGCATGATATTTACAAAGATGACACAGCTGTCCAAGTTGAAGTACCTC
>JAOVYU010054796.1:0-10262 GCA_025674565.1 Synodontis membranacea
GGCCGGGTGCTGTACAAAGACCCAGCCACAAGGGGGTGCACACTCTGGTGTATGCCTGCATGCCGGTCCCAAGCCCGTATAAATGGGGAGCGTTGCGTCAGGAAGGGCATCCGGTGTAAAAACTGTGCCAAACCAGACGTGTGGACATAAAGATCCACTGTGGCGACCCCTAGTTGGGAATAGCCAAAATGGGAAGGAGAAGGAAACATTGACTGGAATATACCAGCCTATAAAAATGTAAACACTGAATGCATTTTAGTGGGGGAAAAAGGTTCAAAGGTGGTGTAATGACACAGGCTGACGGCTTGAGGGAAGAAACTGTTACACAATTTGGCAGTGAATACTCTGAATACTCCCAGCACTGTGCCAGGTGAATACAAAGGAATTTAGTGCTCTTGATGATCTTCACAAAGGATCCATCTGTGTTCATTGGAGAATGGGCCCTCTGTGGTCTCCTGAAGTCAACAACCGTCTCCTTTGTGTTGTCCATGTTCAAAGACAGGTTCTTGACTCTGCACCAGCCCGTTAGTCCATACTTGCTGATGAGACCCATCGTCATGCCATTGGCAAACTTAATGATGTTGCTTGAGCTGTGCATTGCTGCACAGTCATGAGTCAACAGAGTGAACAGCAGTTGACTAAGCACACAGCCCTGAGGGGCACTAGTGCTCACTGTGGCGGTACTGGAGATGCTGCTCCTGATCTGGACTGAGGCCTCTCAGTCAGAAAGCCCAGGATCCAGTTTCAGAGGGAGGTGTTCAGGCCCACCAGGCTTAGATTTTCACTCAGGTGCTGAGAATTGATTGTGTTGAATGCTGAACTACAGTCTATAAACAGCATTTGTGTATGTGTATTTTGCAGTGTTGAGGGGTTGGGACAATAGGCAAACTCTAGAGGGTCTAGTGTGGGTGGCAACATGGTCTTAATGTGCCTCATGACGAGCCTCTTGAAGCACTTCATAATTATGGGTGTGAGTGCAACGGGATGGTAGTCGTTGAGGCAAGACACTGGAGACTTCTTTGGCCGTGGCCTTTAAGCATGTTAGAAAAATGGTGGTGCTCAGATCTTCATCTTGTCACCTGCTTTAAAGGCATAATCTCGGGTCTTTAGCAGCTCACGCATCTCCACAGTCATCCACGGCTTCTGGTTGGAGTGTGTAGTGATGTTCTTGGAGACAGTGACTTGCTATTCACTGATGTAGCTGGTCACCAAGTTGGTGCTTTCACATTCAACTGCAGCCTCCCTGAACATGTGCCATTCAGTGCACTCAAAACAGTCCTGAAGGGCAGAGATGGCTCCTGCAGGCAAGTATTGAGCAAGTATGTAGACAAGGTTGTTCCCTATCATCCTTCATGTTCAAACACGTGGGAAGAGTACACTATATTGCCAAAAGTATTCACTCACCCATCGAAATAATTAAATTCAGGTGTTTCAATCACTTCCATGGCCACAGGGGTATAACTTCAAGCACGTAGACATGTAGACAGTTTCTACAAACATTTGTGAAAGAATGGGTCGCTCTCAGGAGCTCAGTGAATTCCAGCTTGGTACTGTGATAGGATGCCACCTGTGCAACAAGTCCTGTCGTGAAATTTCCTCACTACTTAATATTCCACACTCAACTGTCAGTGGTATTATAACAAAGTGGGAACGAAGGCAACTCAGCCACGAAGGGGTAGGCCACATAAAATGACAGAGCAGGGTCAGTGAATGCTGAGGTGCAGAGGTCGCCAACTTTCTGCAGAGTCATTCGCTACAGACCTCAAACTTCATGTGGCCTTTAGATTAGCTCAAGAACAGTGTGTAGAGAGATTCATGGAATTGGTTTCCATGGCCAAGCAGCATCCAAGCCTATACATCACCAATGGAATGCAAAGCATCGGATTAAGTGGTGTAAAGCACGCTGCCACTGGACTCTAGAGCAGTGGAGACGCATTCTCTGGAGTGATGAATCATGCTTCTCCATCTGGCAATCTGATGGACGAATCTGGCTTTGGCGGTTGCATGGGAGCAATTTCATGCTTCCAACTTTGTGGAAACAGTTTGAGGTTGGCCCCTTCCTGTTCCAACATGAATGCGCAGCAGTGCACAAAGAAAGGTCTGTAAAGACATGGATGAGCGAGTTTGGTGTGGAAGAATTTGACTGGCTAGATAGAACCTGTTTGGGATGAATTAGACTGGAGACTGTGAGCCAGGCCTTCTCGTTCAACATCAGTGTCTGACCTCACAAATTGCTCCTGGAAGAATGGTCAAAAATTCCCATAAACACACTCCTAAACCTTGTGGAAAGCTTGCCCAGAAGAGTTGAAGCTGTTATAGCTGCAAAGGGTGGGTTGATGTCATATTAAATCCTATGGATTAAGAATGGGATCTCACTTAAGTTCATATGCAAGTAAAGGCAGATGAGCTAATACTTTTGGCATAGTGTATGTACTGAAGCAGGTTTAGTTACCAACTCAAATGCTTGGAGGGAGTTTAACAAGGAATAACAAGATATTTCCATGCACCAGAAATAATGGCTAAAATGAGTCCAACAAATGTTTTAAATTGTGATGCACAAATTGTCAGAAACATTTGCATGTTTTCAACATTCCCTAAACTAAAAACATTTTGGGAAGAGGAAAACTATTTTCACTAAAAATCCAAAGTTTACCTTATTAGGAGAAATGCCTGAAGGCACTGAGGGAAGACCTATGAAATATGTTATAAATAATGCTAGCTTCAGCATTAAGTGCTGAATACAATTAAATGGTCAAAACTGTCTCCAACTGTCTCCTCATCATATTAATATCCTAATTCTCCAAATAATTTACTACCTTATGCATATACACAAACACATATCACTGCCCTCATCTGTGCACAATCCCCCCTTTTTCCATTTACTGTATAAATTGTATAAGTTTTGTATAAACTGTATAAAATTAAATAAAATTAGTTATAAAAAAAAGAACATTTCCTAATGTTCTTCAAAAGTCCTTTTTTTTGGCATTTTACCCTCACATCACAGTCGGGTTGCAGTTTCATGGAGTGACCCTATCTTATTATGCATTTGTCTTAATTAGTCAACAAAGTCAACATCAATGAAAATAGCATTAGTTGTACTAATATGCCTATACAGTACACCTTACTGAAAGTAAGCTAACCAACCGCTAAATAAACTTAACAAAATAAATGTAGCATTTGGTAGTTCTTGATAGATGTGCAGATTTTTTACTCCTCCCACATACCCGTTTTCCAATAAGGCAAACTGAGGGCCTGTTCAGAGCCGGTTCTTTACATATTGACAGCAAAAGAACCGGCTATTGGGCATAAAAACTGGCTTGAGTGCGGCACTAACACACTGCTGGTCAGGGACCAAGAGCCTCTTATCAGTGACTGGGGATAGGACTATTTTGACTGCCAAGACCTATTAAACTTTGTGACTGACATTTAAAAAAAAAAAACAGAGCTAGTGTAGCATCTAGTCTGCTTAATTTAAGAGAGATAATAATCCAAGAGAGATGATAATCTAAAAGAGATGGAGTCCACCATTATTGTTGTGCTTGGTGCTAGCTTTGCTGGGAAAGCAGAGATGCATAGACGTATACAGTGACATAATGATATGGCGCATACAAGTGTGATTGTCATTTCTGTACAAATTTTGGTTATATAGTTATAGCTTCTTAAAGGTCTTTCTGGATGCATTTTACTAATGAGCTGTATGAATTCTTGTTCTTTTTATTTTAGGTCAGAAGATTCCACTTTTAGACACGAGTGACTCAGGAGTGAGGGGCTTGAAGCTGCATCGTGAACAATCAGACTTAAGGGAGCGTACTTGCTGCTAATGCACAATTACATCAAATCTATTTCTACCTTTTTCAACTCTTCGTTACTAAGAAACAGAATGGATAACAGTGAAATTATAATGGGATAACAAGAAGAATCGTACAACATCTCAATCTTGGAATTTTCCTCAGTCTGAACTGCAAACAGAGCTCTTTGCAAAAAAAAATTCATTGCTGTCCAGTGTACTTGTTACAAAAGAAATACTGCAACTTTCTGTCCAAGGCTAACTAAAGCAGAGTTGACTTCAGCTCTGGTCTCGCATACCTTAAGTTGTTCTTTACTTTGTGTTGTGTTTTTTCAAAATATCAAAACATTTAAAAGGAAAAAGAAAAATCTGAGTGTTGCTTTGGTTCTCTGTTCCTCCATAACCTTTATCAATGCACCTTTGTATGCATATTTGAGACTCACGTTTTTTGTTATATATATTTTTATTGTTAAAGCCAAAATAAAGGTCAGTATTCTGCCTGATTTGTGGATGAAACATAACTCAGCAAAAAAAAGAAACTATGTACTTTCATATTTGGCTTTTGGGTGAAATGTCAGGATGAACCTAAAATGCACTATAACCTTTATAGGTGAACTTAATGTGACTTTCCCTAAATGTTTGAATGCACATGTCCAATCATTTTGTGATTGGTACAGTGACAAGCCCATACTACCTAAATAACATCATTAATCCAATCATTGTGCCCCTGCATGAACAACACAGGCCTAATTTCATCTTTATGGAGACAATACTCTAGCTCATCGAGGTCACATCATTAGGGAACAGCTGCTGGAGACTGGGGTACCTCGAATGGAATGGCCTGCACTTTCTCCAGACCTGAAACCCATAGAAAACCTATGGGATCAGCTGAGTTGCCTTGTAGAGGCTCGTAACTCTGTACCCCATAACCTCAGTGACCTGAGGGCCACCCTTCAAGAAGAGTGGGATGCCATGCCTCAGCAGGAATAAGTCGACATGTGAACAGAATGAGACATTGTTGTCAAGCTGTAATTGATGCTCAAGGGCACATGACATGTTATTGATACATTGACATTTTTATTGTGGTATACTCACCAGTGTTTGCTTTTGTTTCAATAAATTGTTTGAGATGAGGAAATCACCATTGCACCATTGCTTCTACTTAAATGCCCTATTTTCATGATATATCACTGTAGTGTGAACTTTTTACATTTTCCATAAATTTCACCTGAAAGTCAAATATCCCTAACTTCTTGTGAGTAGTATCTGAAGAATTACTGCTTGTGTTTTTCTTGTGGTACAATCCTGATCCTAGTCAGAGGGAGCACCCTCTGTCATTTAATACACCCCAACACATTTTTCAAATAATCGGCATATTAACACTCCTTCCTAAGTTGAAGTACGTGTGTTAGAGTAGGGAAACCACTAAATTATGCAGGACAGGGGGAACTCCAGGTCCAGGGTGATTTAACCTATTTCTACAGTAATAAATCAACTTATTCCACAGAATTTCCCCTAGAAATTTTTGGTGTCCTGTACAGTGTCCAGGATTGTTACAGTTCACTGGACAAATGAATGAACTGCTGCAAGACAACACTGAAATTTTGGGCTATACAAAAATAACAAGTAAAGTTAAAATTTAATTACATTTTTTTTGCATACAGATATGTAAATAAAGTCAACATGCAGCAACATAATGCAACAAAGTGCTGAGAAAAAGAAACTTCACACTGGCAAAAACTTAATGACTTGGCTGCTGATATCATTTTATTTGTCTTTGTTTTACCTAGATCGAAATGTATTTAAGGAAGCACCCAGACCTTTCAAAGAATATTCTCAAATGTATGACATTTCTGCTTATTTGCAGCTGGAAGAGCATCATACATCTGACATCAGGATCTTGACCTGAACATTTTCCATTAGGCTGGGTGTCAGTTAGGCTGAACAGAATTACTTGCTTTTAGGAAGAAACTTTTAAGAATCAACTGTTTTGCCATTGTTTTATCTGTGCCATAGTACAGTGACCATATGTTTGTAGGTCTAGGTATCAGCCTGCCTTGAATTTCACAAGGAAAAGGAAATTTTAACTTTGGATTTGAGTGAACTAGTATCTGGCAGATTAAAAGGATATTTCAAACTTTAATAGTGTTTGATTGTGACAGGAATCTTTAATTCAGTTACTGAATAGCATATCTGTATTTTCAGTGTTTGTCGGCAGAAAGGTCCACGTATAAAAAGAGTTTATCCCTCAATCAAATCCCCATGACAAGCAGTGTTAGCATTATTAAACTAAAATGTACATTTTGTCTGCGTTCTAATTTTCTCAGATAAAAAATACTAACTAGTAACTATTAAGCCAACTACATGAATCCCAATTTAATTCATGTCTTGTCTTTTGAGCACGAATATTGTAGCTCTGATGTGCTAAAAAATAATTCTGCAGCAGTGATTATATGACTTAAGAGGAGAGCAGCTAGTAGATATACAACCACCAGTGGCAGTGCATATATTTTTCCTTGAGCATATAACCTGTGTTCATTTAAAGAGACTGAATCAATGACTGACTTAGGTAGGTATAGAAAAGATCTTTAGTTAGTGTGACTGCACAAGTAATTATACTACTGTTATAGCCTACTTTTTTTGCCACGCTTCTTCTCCCACAGTTTTTTAGATATTAACCCAAAACCAACTTCAGCTTGTCCATCCTGTACCTGAACAGTCTGCTTGTAGCATTTAGAAAGATGTATTAGTTCTCACAATTTTCTGCCTTTTTTCAAATGAATGGAATTTCTGAATGCATTTTTGGCCTTGTTCAAATTAATAGACTTTTGGAATCAAAGTGTTCCTGCTCAGACATGCTTTTTTTGAGGGGCACCAAAATTTATTTAATAGCTCAGACCCACTCTCCCAACACAAACATCCATCCTTTATAAGCTACACTCATCATTTGTTTCACTGCAGAGCAATCACACTTGCATTTTTTTTAAAGGTTTGACCTTGTGGGGATATCTGGCTGGTTTTTATGAGGAAAAGGAGTGCAATTCTTTTGAGAAAGTCTGTATTTTTTTGTTTAAGAAGCTATAATGAAATTTAAAAAAGCAAAATTAAAGGTTTAATTTAGTTGGTTAAGTTTAAGGTTAAGGATAGCTTTAGGCACAGCACTAATTAGCTGTATTACTAATGTCAATGGAATGTCCTTGCAAAGATGGTAAGACAAACGCGTTAATGTGTGTACACTAATCAGGTACCCAGGTGTAGGTACCCAAATTTTTACGTTTGGGTACCTACACAAGGCTTTTCAGAAGGTTGTATTTTAAGGTTGTCATTTTGGGTCTCATATTCAAACAAGCTTAATGCATTTTGGGAATGTCCAGACTTTTTTTTATTATTTTCGTGTATCCTTCATGGTCTCTTATTTCTCAAAAAGCAAATGTTACTTTTCTTACATAACTTTCATTTTGATTTTCCATTCTAAACATGGGTTAAATTAACCATTTGTGAATAATGATAAAGTTCTTCATCACTAACTTGGGTGTAGGATTAATGGGGAAAAAATCACCAGAAGCATATTAAGCACAACACATGAACAACAACTATTGCTATATCATTAAATACGCTAGTTATAATTAAATGTTAACATCTTGGAATTGCAGCTGCAGGAAAGTGACCCAATTAGTTTCCTTGGGGCAACATTAATCTTTTCTTTCGTGAGGTCAATCAGAATGTCAATATCCTTGCATCTGGAGCTTGAGGGAGACATTTCATGTTCTAATGTGGATGATGGCACACCATAATCTTCTTTAACAAGGACCTTACTGACTTGCCTTATTTTTTGTTTGGCATACTGTGGCATATTACATTTACTGACATGAGAAGGCCTTACTGGAGGTAAGCTATGTCAGACTTGTTTTCAGCAGTGACACTTGTGAAGGCTGGACGAAGTCCATGTCAGTGACCTTGTCACAAAACCGCTTTACAGAAATATATGAATTTGGTATATACTGAACAGGTATAACATTATGACCACCTTCGTAATATTTTGCTGGTCCCATATTTTGCTGCCAAAACAGCCCTGACCTGTCAAGGCATGGACTCCACTAGACCACTGAGTGTACTGTGGTATCTTGCACCAAGATGTTAGCAGCAGATCCCTAAAGTCCTGTAAGTTGTGAGGTGCGACGTCCATGGATCAGACTTGTTTGTCCAGCACATCCCACAGATGCCCAACTGGATTGAAATCTGGGGAATTTGGAGGCCAAGCCCACACCTCAAACTCATTGTTGTGCTCTTCAAACCATTCCTGAACCATTTTTGCTTTGTAGCAGGGTGCATTATCTTGTGAAAGAGACCACATCCCTCAGTTTCCATGAAAGAAACCACTGTTTCCATGAAAGGATGTACATGGTCTGCAATAATGCTTAGGTAGGTTGTATGTGTGAAAGTAACATCCACATGGATTGCAGGACCCAATGTTTCCCAGCAGAATATCGCCCAAAGCCTCCACCAGCTTGCCTTCTTCCCACAGTGCATCCTGGTGCCATGTGTTCCCCAGGTAAGTGATGCACACACTCAGCCATCCATGTGATATAAAAGAAAATGTGATTTCTCAGACCAGGCCACCTTCTTCCATTTCTTCCAATGCTCTGTGGTCCAGTTCTGATGCTTTTGTGCCCAATGTTGACACTTTCAGCAGTGGACAGGGGTCAGCATTGGCACCCTGACTGGTCTGCGGCTATGCAGCCCCATACGCAACAAAATGCAATGCACTGTGTATTCTGTCACCTCCCCACATGCATCAGTGTGCCTTGGCCATACTGTAATGGTATGATATGATCAGTATATGATTATACCATAAGGCCCATCCTGCCTGTCAGCAATGGTCAAACCTTGAGTCATGACCCACACCCCAAGGCTCAAAGTTGGAAGACATTCATCAAGACTCTTCTTAGTCTTGGCACCTAAATGGTGGTTTTTCTTTTTCTGAACGTCCGGACTGCAGACTCCCTTGCTGTGTTTAAGCGGTGACTAAAGATGCATCTCTTCAAAGAGTATTTGGACTTAAAAAAATTGTCTGTACAACCTGTAGGGCACTTCTTCTTTTTTTTTTAGTAGACACTTGTTGGTATTGGCACTTAAGCATGGTTTTATTAGTGTGGAAATGTTCTTAACTACAAAGCACTTTCCTAAATGCCATAAATGTAAATTAAATGTAACACCCACAAGCCCCATCACCTAAGAAATCCAGACATGTGCTGCATATGCCACCAACGTCACTGTCAATAGTAGCCCTCCAATGGTCCCCAGATGGCTGGAGAAACAGAGCCAGGCCCATATAGAATTAGAGGAGGACAGTGGGGAAAGAAATGAAGGAGCAGGGCTGTACTTGGGGCTGCCTGGAGCAATTGCTGCAGACAGACTCCACTGCAGGCCCTGGTGGAGGCCTCATACACTGCCCAGTGCAAAGACGATTACACTGACATTACACTGTAACAAACTGCATATATTACTACTGTAATAAAATGTTCAAACAACAGAGAATTTCATTTGTACCATATATTACAGTAATACAAATGTCTACACACCCCTGTTAAAATTACAGTTTTTTTGTGAAGTAAAAAACTGAAATTAATGTAAATCATTTCACAACATTTCCCACCTGTAATGTGAAATTGCAAAGTATGCAAATAAAGTGAAATAAAAAAGAAACTTTTTTTTAGGGAAAAACATAAATGAGAAACTTTAACAATATTAGACAATATTTTCCCATTCCTTCTTCCAAAAACATTCTAAAGCTGTCAAATTGTGAGTGTGTACAGCTTCAGGTTACCCCACAGATTTTTAGATGGATTTAGGTCTGGTGCTCTGGCTAGGCCAATCAGAAATATTATTGCATTCTTTATATGAGTCATAAAGCATGATGATGCCATAACCTTGATTCACCTTATATATGGTGTTCTTTTACTGATGTCTAAAACCCTATACAAATAAAATTTAATTGAATTGAATTGTTGAAAATAACTTCAAGATGACTCAGAATCCAGAAGAAATCCTAAATCCAGGTTGCACTAGAGGGAATACTGGATTTCACAGCATCACAGAAAAGGAGACTCTGCAGGCTCTCACACACAATTTGAACCCACTACAGTAATACCTTGTGCATTCGCAGAGTTAGGTTCCAGACCCAGGCGCGGATGTGTGAAATTCGGGAATATTTGGTGGAATCACTAAAAATGCTAATAAACGCTTATTTCTTTTATGATGCTAATGCTTATTTTAAGTTTCAATTCCAAATATGACCCAAATCATGCTTCAAAAGCACTTTAATTTCATTTAAAAGTTATCTTAATACATTACCCTTAAAAAAATAAATGGTTGACATAAAAACAGAGTACAAAATCACCTAATTCAGTGTTTCCTTTTTGAGCCACGGCACATATTTCACATTAGAAAAATCACAAGGCACACCACCAAA
>JAOVYU010054830.1:0-10261 GCA_025674565.1 Synodontis membranacea
TCAAGTTTTTGGGTCACGTTATTGACCAGAACGGTGTCGCTGTGGACCCCACTAAGGTGGATGTAATCTCCAAATTGTCAGAAGGGGCTGTAATGGAGGAAGATGGTTACACTCCTTCTGTGAAAAAACTTAAATCCTTCCTGGGCACGGTGTTCTTTTATCAAAGATTCATTCCTGGATGCTCAGGCATCGCTAAGCCTCTGTTTGCACTAACAGCAGGTCAGAAGAGGATGGGACAGACCAGTAGGGGCTGGAAAGGTGCTGGTATGTACATCATCTATCAGTGATCGTCTCATGCAGGAGCCCTATGATGGTCTAGTGCTAGAAGCTGAAGGTGCAGCAGCTAAAGAAGTGCAGGACACCTTCAGACTTGGGATCCAACAAACTCAGGTGGTTCAGCAACTGGGGGTCGCCTTGCCAGGTCCATGCAGTGCGTCTGAAGTCAAGGTTGTCTTGCTACACCACTGTGACTGGGAAGATAATGCTGTGAATAGAGCAGCTCACCTTGTTCAACATGTTCAGCAACTTCAGCCCGTTGGTCAAGATACTTTGCCCTCTTTCACCTTACGGGAACTAGAGGATCACCAACTCCAGGATCCTACTATCTCCAGTGTTCTGCCATTTGTACTCCGCAAAATGCGTCCCTCAAGACGAGAAAGACATGGTATGGGTGGGAGATCACTAGCAATGCTAAAGCACTGGGAGAAGCTCAGATTACGAGATGGCATCCTGTACAGGGAAACAAAAGACTCTATGAGTAAAACAAAAAGACTCCAGCTGGTGCTGCCTTTGAGTTTAATGAGTCAGGCATTGAAAGGAGTCCATGACTCGGCGGGACACCAGGGTCAGGCTCGCACTCTCCACTTAGCGAGACATCGTTTCTTTTGGCCCAACATGGAGAGGGATGTAAAAGAATATGTGCGGTGCTGTGAAAGGTGTGTGCTGGCCAAGACTCCAGAGCCTGCGGCACGAGCCCCATTAGAGAGCATAAGAATGGTCCGCCCCTATGGAACTTGTCTGTATAGACTTTTGGTCGTCTGAGAACAAGCACAAAAGTTCGGTGGATGTACTGGTGGCGACCGATCACTTCACAAAGATGGCTTTTGCTTTCCCGTGCAGAAACCAGACTGCCAAGCAGGTTGCAAGGACATTGTGGGATCATATTTTCTGTGTATATGGATTCCCTGAGCACATTCATTCAGACCAGGGGCCCAGCTTTGAGAGTGAGCTGGTGTCTGAGCTGTTGCAGTTGGCTGGCGTTTCCAAGTCCCATACCACTGCTTATCATCCCATGGGCAACGGTGTCACCGAACGGTTTAACCGCACCCTTGGGAACATGCTACGAGCGCTTCCTCTGAGAGCCAAGCAAGAGTGGTCACAACAGATCCAGACACTGACATTCGCGTACAATGCCACCATTCATGAGACCACGGGATATGCACCGTTCTATTTGATGTTTGGTCGTATTCCAAGGCTTCCAGTGGACATTATGTTCAAGACTGTCTTGCATGATCCTGTTGTGGTTGACTTTAGCAGCTACTCTGAGACTCTTCTGTCATACTTGACGGAGGCTGCCAAAATCGCTCAACAGCACGCCGCCAAAGAGCAGGAACATCAAGCTCCTCAGTATAACAAGAGAGTTAAGGGTGTTTCATTACAAGTTGGTGATCGAGTGTTAATTTCCAACAAAGGGGAACGGGGTAAGAAGAAATTAGCAGACAAATGGGAACCTGTGGTCTATACAGTTGTCGAGAGGAACCCCACGACTCATATTTACAGGATCAAAAATGCCGCTGGCCAGTCTAAGGTTGTGCACAGAAACCTTCTGTTAGATGTGTCTTTTCTCCCTGTCCAGGATTCCTTACAAAGTCAGTCATTGGAGGACTCATTTGATGCTGATAGGCTCAGTGTTTGTGGAGAACCAGATGATTGTAGTAGTTTGGCTGGGGAGTCTGTGCAAACATGGACGTCTTTGTGGGTACACTCTAGCACTAGCCACCGTATGGAGGGGAATTCTGTGGAGGATGAGTTTATTTCACAAATCGCAGAGGAACACGATGTGCACAATGATGGAGTGGACGAGATGGATGATGCTCAAGTTGCTGACTTATCCAATACACAGCCTGATATGGTTTCCACCTCAGGAAGTCCTTTGCCCGTTTTAGGAGAGACTGAGTCTGACCCAGCCCCCACTCAAGACAGTTCTCCCACTGACAACAGTGAACCACAGAGTGGCACAGTCCTTGATTCAGTCAGCTGCCATAGTGATTTAACCGAAAGAAGAGGTGTTCTAGCCCTAGACACTGATGAACCTCAGATCCCTGACCATCACCACAGTATACCACCCTCAGATCTAACCAGACCAGATATTGACCATGCTACTGTCCGGAGCAGGGTAACTACAAGGGCGGGGAGAGTAGTCAAGAGAGTCAATAGACTTATAGAAAATATGGTCCAGAAACCCATTGTATGGGGTCTTTTGCCATTACAGGAAACTTAGTCTGTAGCACAAAAGGTAACTTTACTTACAGTATACTGGAGGTGTACTCCGTTAAGCCACCATAAGCACGAATATTAGGGGACCAAGTATTACGGGGTGTAGGCTGCACCTTAATGTTCTTGAAGGGTAGAAGGCGTGATCAACCTTTTATACTCCTTTAAATCTGTTTACAGGTAGTTTTCTAACTGAACCATAAGATGAGATCTTTTGTGTTAACTGGTCCAGGGTGAAGCGATTGGTGTCATTACACTTCTTGGTAGTTGGTAGTGAGTCTCCAGTATGGGATGGTTTTGGTGAAATTTAGGGGGGGTGATTGTAGCAGTTGATAGTGAAAATCTCACTTTGTCTCACTTTTATTGTTTTATGTAGTTTTTTTTATTATTATTGATGTTTTGTTATGCGATGGTTGTGATCTCCTGCCTGTGTGTTCATGGGTCTGGGTGTGTGTGCGCGCGCGACATGGGTGGTGAAGGAATGATGTAGGCGTACGTGCGTGTGGGCTCTGGTCAAAGCCTTTTCTGCATGGCCGGAAAGGAGCAGGCGTGTGAGAAGCTCGACACACACACACACACCTCATATTTGTCTGTTTGTTACAGCATTAATAAAAAGGAACAGAGATCCAGTCCCATGGTCAGTCTCATCTGTACGGCAACACAACGCAGAAAGAGAGAGAGCAGGATGGTGTGACGCACACGAGGGCACCGTTCACACGGGTTGCACTCGGACTCTGACATTGAGGAGTGACAAGTCCAGGTTGGGTTTGTATGGTGTGTGTGTCTGTCCCCTTAAGAATTCCCCCAACTCACTTTCTAGAACATAAATGGTGTCAAACTAAATAGATTGTATTCCATTTAGTTTGGAAGGACAGCCTCCTGAACGACAGGAAAGCTCTTAGTGCTGCTTGATCAACATATCTTTCCACCCAAGTAGAAGATAACATAAATAATCCTGTGTTCATATTTACTGTAGCAAAATTAACTAGGAATAAGTGATTAGAATGTTTTACCCCCTTCGAGAGACTGAAATAATTCCACTGATTTCTTTATCAAAATCATCAACCGGTATACTAGATCCCTTACCTACATGTTTCAAGCTACAAGCAATTGGACCTATTCTAAAAGTAATCAATTCTTCCCTTAGCACTGCCTATGTACCTAAATCGTTTAAATTAGCAGTTATTAAATAAATCAATTATTAATTAAAAACCGGAACTTGACCCCTGTCATCTGTCCGACTATAGACCAATATTAAACCTTCCTTTTATTTCCAAGATTTTAGAAAATACTGTAGCACAGCAGTTATGCTCAGACATACATAGGAATGACATTCATTAAATATACCAGTCAGGGTTTAGACTTCATAATAACATAGAGACAGGTACCTCAGTGGTACCTTGCTGGTCGTGGTATTCGAACCTGCATCTGTTAATTATGGGGTGCTTCTCTAACCATTAGGCCACCATCTACCTGGGGCAGATCTTGGTATGAGAATTTACCACTGCCATACCATTTGACAAATAGCACAGGACAAAAAAGCACAGGTGTTTTTTACTTGGACTCTGTGTCCACTCCTTTACAGGTTGCAGCTTCATGGGTGATGTGATCGTCTGGAAATGAATTTATAATATCTCATAAATGAAAGCAGACATAGCACTAACCAAACATGATTTTTTATTTGTGCTGTTTGTAGGGGAGCCAGCTTCATAAACAATGAACAAATACAACATAATTCATAAACAAAAGCAGCACAAATGAGAATTTTTGCAGCACAAGCAGGCACAAATACAGCACTAACGAACCAGCCCGGTTTCGTGTCAGAATGCCGTTGTAAGGGAGCTGAGTGAACTTCTGACCTTTATAAAAACTGTTAATATCTCCAAAACTATAAGAGATGGCACAAATGAAGCACTAATGAAACAGCCTGGTTTCGTGCCATGGTTGGCTTCTGTAGGGGGGCTGGGTGAAATTTTGACCTTTATAAAAATAAGTTAATATCTCAGAAAGTATAAGAGAACAGTGATTTCTACAGCACAAACGCAGCACTAACAAACAAGTCCGGTTTCAAATCCATAATCGATTGTAGGGGGGCTGGATTACGTAATCGACTGGAAAAAAGAACTGCTAATATCTTTAAAACAAAAGCAGCACAAATCTTACTTTTTGCGGCACAAATGGGCACAAACGTACCCTTGTTGTCATTGACCGGTTATCATGATCTTTGAGACTTATCCCTCTGTCTGCACTGTCTTCTGCTCTTGAACTTGCAGAATTGATCTTTCATTATGTATTCTGCTACTTTGGGATCCCAGAGGATATCACAAGCAATCGTGGTCTTCTAAGCATCGACGGCCAACCCAAGAATTATATGCTTACATAGAAGGAGGAACCATCTCCAGTATCTGGTAGATTGGGAAGTCTATGGCCCTAAAAAGCCATGTTAGATACCAGCACAGGACATTTTTGATCTGCTTCTCATGGAAAACTTTCACTCCAGAAACCCTACCAAACCTGGTCCTCATCCAAGGGGATGCCCTTGTAGAACTCCGAGAATACGCTCCTTGGGAAAGGGGTTCAGTCAAATCCACTTTCACACAATCCATTCACCCGACTCAACGTGATCTTTCACAACACAAAAAACTAAACTATCTATGAATGCTTACTTCAGGAAGATTGACACTGACTCCAAGTCCCAAGAACACTCAGACAGCATGCTGACTGACACATGCACTCTGCCTCTCTGGAGTTCTAATTGGATGAAAAAGTGCTGACAGTGAAAAGGTTCACAGGCTCCACCATTGTTGTTTTAGTCTAAGAAGTAATGGTTGGACCCAGAAATGGATAGAATGCCTCAGTTGTGCAGGTGTAGGAAATTAGTCAATGACAGGGTGGTAACAGTAACTGTGCTTCATTTAAAAAAAACCCCCAGCAGAACACAGTGTTATATTCCTTGTAAAGAGAAACCTATAACACAAAACATTCATAATGTGATCTAATCACTTACTGACTACCACTGCATACATAGTGGAAGTATTAAATAAGGAAATTGAGCAGCACAGATCAATATGATCCTGAAACAAAATGGCAGCCATTTCACTGGAAAACACATGGGTCTTCAGATGAAGAAAGCTCAATAAAACAAATACAAGTACAAGAACATGTTAAACACTATTATAAAAAGATTCTGGAAACTTTGTGAGAAAGGGTCAGAAGAAAGAGGCCACAGCTCCTGGAAAATTGTTTTTTCCTTAATCAAGACAAGATGCCAGCACACACAGTGAAGACGATTTTGGCCCATTAATAGATCACAGTTTTTGATCACCTTCCCTATTCTCCAGATCAAGAATAATGTTACTTTGTTCATTCCCCTAAAATCAAGTTCTGCACTCAAGGGAACTCGTTATGAGACTGTTCCAGAAGTAAAGAAGAAAACGACGGAGCTTCTGAGACAACTAACTGAAGAAAACCTACTGCTTTGATCAGTGAAAAAGCAGAATGCAGTTGTGTGGAGTTGTAGAAAGGGAGAATATTGAAGGGGAAAGGATTTGAAATGTAAATTAAAACTGAATAAAAGCATCAGTCTCATTACCGTATATAATAGCCGCATATCATATTATTCATATTTTCATAACAAATGAAAATGCAAAATGAAATGTTTTTTTGTTGTTGTATTTAACTCATTAAAACAATCTTAATATATTTTATGGATAACAAAAAATGACATTTTCATGGATTTGTATGAAATGCAGTGTCAACTAATTGTTAAAGTGTTAATTAAGGTAATTCTAGAAAATATTCTTTAAGTATGCAGGTGAAGTCTGAAATTACACAGGCGACTTCTCTCGGTGCACACAGCACACACTCTCTTCTCTGCGCGGTTTCTGTGCAGCCACGACATGCAAAAGGCTCCCTCGAATGCGTGTGTGTTGCCCATGCAAATGTAATTTCTAATTAAGAAAGCATCTCTATTATCTTATGTATAACATACCAGTGCACAGTTGCCTGACTTCCACAGGCAGGGATGGAACTGGCAGTGAAGGTAGATCTTATTGGAAAAGCCAGTGAACGTGAACATCCTGAATGAGAAGTGACTGGCCGTGGAGACGCCGTTCTTCAACACTGCCACTGTGCCATCAGCAGGGTTTGGACACCTGGAGAGAGGAAGAAATGACTTTTTAGTGAGTGATCTGATAGATACAGTCACATTGTCAGTCTCTTTTGTTTCACCTACTCATTAATGATCAGGTCCCAGCGGACGGAATAGTTGGCCTGGTTGATGGGCGTGGCCCAGCAGCTGTCCAGCACAAGAGCAATCTGACTGCTGTCAAACCGTTCGACTTGCACAGCTACATACATCTGATGGTTCACTTGTAGGGTCACACTGCCAGTGAATGGAGTTAGGAATGTAGCACTGGTATACGGGATCATGCGGATCTGGTACAAGCCCTGCTGATTACACTGTGAACAAAAATAAATTCATTTAACACCTAAAAATAATAATAATAATAATAATAATAATAATAATAATAATAATAATAATAATAATGCTTTATTTATTTACTTATTTATTTATTTAATACCTTCCATATATTAAAATGCAGCTTATGTATTTTTAAATTTTTTAAATTAACATAAAATATAGTTTTTGTTTAATTGATATTATTAGTTATTATTGATTGATTATTAATTGCTTATAAAATGTCAAATTATACAACAGAGCTAAAACTAGAGAAAAACCCTGAGACAACCCAGTGAGCAAATAATCTACAAAAACCGTTTCAGGGTGAGAAGCAAGAGCAGTAGAAAGTGCACAGACATGGATGGAAGTAGAAGGATGAATATTTAAAAGTTCTTGGAATTTGAATTGCTCTTCACCCTGCGGGAAGGCCGGAAACGGGCAGGGCGACGAGGACAAACAATTTTCGGATGAGGGTCCCGGCAGACACTACAGACGTGCAAGAAATGACATTTAGCCCATGAACAAATCCCCTCATTAAAATGATTGCAAATAGGCATATCATTAAAATAAGTGACCTTGCGTCCTTTCTTGTCGGTAGAAATGAATGAAGAAGATTCATTAGAAGGGCACAAAGCGGAGTGATGAGAAGCTGCGTCAGAAGTGTTAGTAGCGGCCACGACTACTTTGGGACACAAATCGGAACAGTGTCCCGGACAGTGACAGAGAGTACATGTGAGGGCCTTGTGACCACCAAAATGCTGAACCAGTAAATCAGAGTCCAAACACGACCAGTCAATACGAATATTAGAAAGTTGAATGAGCAGAGCGGACTTTGCAGAGAAAGATTTATGGTATTCATAGAACAGGGATCCACCATAACGTAAGTTCAAATCGCAAATGAGCGACAGATAGGTGTCCAGTTCTTTACGGCGATCGGGATAAACTGAACAAATAATGTCTCGATAAATGCCAAAAGCGATGACGAATTCTGCGATGGTTAAATTACGTTGAAGACGAGATTCGGACGCTTTTAATAAAACAGAAATGTTGCCGCAATCGATTACCCTTCTATCGCATTCAGGTGATGGTAACAGCAGGGAAACTAGATTAATGTCCTTACCCTGCAAAATGCGGGACTGAACGTGAGAAGGGACGGCTGCAGACGGAGAAATAAAAGGTCTACCGGAGGGAGCCACGGGAATTGCAGTGGCTAGGGAGAACCTCGAAGGCGGAAGGAGTGCGTTCGCCAAAGGGAGGTCCGCAGCTGGAGTAGAAACCGGCTGAGGTGGAGGGCGAGAGACGTCTTCCAGCATGCGTAGGCGATCATTGAAGGATTCCATGGTTCGCGTCATGGAAGAGATTGCAGATCGAAGATCGGAGGTGAAATCGGCGGAGTCGTCGAGACGCGGACGCGTTACTGGAGCGGATCGGGTTTCGCCGGCAGGTCCATTCTCTGGACGAATGCCTGGAGCTTTCTTTGTTGGAGGGTTGAGCCGTAGTAGGTAGAGGAGACGGCGCCGAGGTAACGGAAGGAGGAATAGTCGGCGGAGGCGTGAGCATGGAAGAAGAAGTCCCGGGCACGCCGGGAAGATGAAGGGCGATCTGCAACAGCTCAGCACGCGAGAGATCGGGAGCCAGGGGAATACCTTCTTCTCTTAAAACGCTCCGGAGCCGCAGCTCGGACCACTGGCGAACGTCCACGTCCGAAGGCCGATAAGAAATACGCGTACTCCGTCTCAGGGAAGGCGTAACACCAGAACCTTCGCCGGGAACTGGTGAAGGAGAGATGGAATCCCCCATAGGAAGAGGAGTGTCTGAGTCAGACATGACCCGGAAGGTAAGGAGCCAAGAGCAGCGACACAGGATGAACCACGAATCGAACAGCTGTAATGGCAAAGAGAGAGACCAGATGTAGTGCTTATATACAAAACTAGGAACAACGTGATTGGACGGGCCGGCGTTCATTAGGTCTCCTTGTTTGAACTTTCGTTTCACTTACATTTTCAATTTAATTAAGTTCTCAATCTTGACATTATCACTTTGATTTAAACATGGTCTATACACCCTGTAATTTCTTTCATTACACAGGAGTCCTTCAGCAAGACACTTCCAAGCAACCTGGAAGGCCATAGTTGATTTACAAGGTAAATCTTTATGATTAATCAATCTCCAACAAGTTAGGATACAAAAAGGTCAAATAAGGAAATATGTAAGTATTGCAATAACTACTCAACAAAATGATTCACCCCGCACATCCATGCAGCCTGCAAATTGAACTTGGCATAAGGGAATTTCAGTGAGGGGCTAAACAGGGAGCTGAAATTTGTTTTATTTTTATTTTGAATTTGTCTGTTCTATTTTGCAGAAAGAAATCAGTTATATTACTTTAATTTTAATTTGATACCTGGATTAGGTTACTCATTACATTTTTAACATGTAATTAGCAATTGTATCAGAATACATTTTTTTATGTAACCCTTCTAACCTTGGTCACAAGTATAGATAGAGGAAATTTGGCTCTTCAGCCAGGTTGCTGGGCTTACAGTAATCATCATGATAGGGTGAGGAACGTGATCATCTGTGAGATGATCTCATTGGAGAAACACCATGGATTGTTGGTTTGTTCATAGAAGGATGCTCCCTGGTCAAGTCCTAGTAAAGATATATCAAGCATGTCTCAATCAATACAGACCCAGGGGCAAACCCAGGATCCACCGCAGGGTCTATATGTCACAGATAACTTGGAAACATCTGTAGATCCACAGGAGGAGGATGCTTCTTCTCCTGTTGCCACCATCAATCCCAAAGCCGAAAGAAATTAAAAGGAAAAAAAAGAAATATTGGTATTCATACAATTCATCCCTAAATAAGGCTGTTAAAGGAAATAATGAATAATGAATGAACATGATCAATGTAAATGTACAATTAACATATTAGGTTTAAAAATTAATTGAACACATTCAAGATGTAAATTAAAATCAAAATTAAAATGATGAGAGTCAAGGAGAACGGTACTTCTCCTTGTACGGTACCAAGTGTAAAGTTTGGTGGAGGAGGGGTTATGGCATGGGGTTGTTTTTCAGGAGCTGGGCTTGGCCCTTTAGTTCCAGTGAAAGGAACTCTGAATGGTTTTGGATTTTGGACAATTTCATGTTCCCAACATTGTGGAAACAGTTTGGGGATGGCCCCTTCCTGTTCCAACATGAGCACCAGTGCACAAAGCAAGGTGTGTAAAGACATGGATGAGCGAGTTTGGTGTGGAAGAACTTGACTGGCCTGCACAGAGTCCTGACCTCAACCCGATAG
>JAOVYU010054848.1:0-10260 GCA_025674565.1 Synodontis membranacea
ATATATTTTTTTTTTTTTTTTAAATAAAACCAATTTAATAATCAAGAATAATAATTGATAGATTTTTTTGACAAGTAACCTGTAGCTGCAGCCCTAAATAAGAACGATATACTACATGCACATGTGCACAGATTGCAACACTTCACTAGTCTCACATCACAACTCTGGTCTTAAGTGAAATCATAGCTAATCTTACAGTCCACTGGTGAACAAAATGCTTTCACTGATAGGAATTTCACCATTATTTTCTCGATAAAGCAGAAAAGGGGAACAACATCTCAGTACAGTAAATGGTCAGCCTTCATGGTCAGCTTTGGCCATCCAAAAGTAATGGAAAGTAATCAGTTACATTATTTTAATTTTGTGGTAATTAGATTAGGTTTATTATTTTTTTTTTTTAGCAGGTAATTAGTAATTGTATTGGAATACATTTTTCTAGTAACCCTCCCATAAATATAACTCCATAAATATATAGTAAAATACATTATTACTGCAGGATGTAAAATACATATTTCCTCAGATGCTTTCTGTTCTTGGCCCAAATAATAACTTACAACAGCTGTCACATCAATAATTCCTGAGAACCTGCAGGCCCTGGGATCAGCTTATATTTTACAGGTATTGTTTAACACTACCTACATTGTGTTCTACACTATCTGGAGGCAGTTTTGATGATTTGGACTGAGTGCATGTGTTTGGGTCTGATTCTCAGAATTCACAGAAATGGAGTATTGATAGTGGTTGCTTGGAAAGTGCCTATTATGTGCCCATATGTTTATCACCTGCAGCTTCTTTGGGCCTAAGAACAAAAGAGTGGATCAGATAACAAGCCTGAAGTGTTTTATCTGTAATCACAGCACATGACAATGTGCAAATTCATGGGAAGCTCAAACTGGTGCCAGATACCTCATGTGGATCTTCCCCTACATACTTGTACTAAGATCTATTTGTTTTTACTTTCACTTTAATTTAAAAGGCAAACCAATTAAACCAAGATAACAGTATGCACAAATCCTTGTTTTTCATGTGGGTACAACTAGTGCAAAATGGTCTTTACAACTAAGGCAAACTTTTAAGGAAAACTGATAAAAACCTTGATATTTTTGTCATCCATCACTTGGACTTTGGTATTGGTATAAGTTATGTCTTATTGGCCTGTATTCATCAAAGTTGAGTAGCAGTAGCAATAAGCACAGATTTAAAAAAAAAAAAAAAAAAAAAAAAAAAAAAAAAAAAAAAAAAAAAGTACAAATGAACAGCCCCTGATTTCTCAAAATAAGTGGTGACTTGAATGCAACTAAAGAGTCAATGAATCTGGTGTGTGAATGCATACACACACACACGCACACACACACACACACACACACACACACACACACACACATATCCTGTTTTATACAGGTAAGCAATAAAAGAAAATTGTTCAGGAGGCTATCCAGATCAGAGGAAAGAGCCATCCAAAACAAATCGGGCAATAAATATCAGTTAAGGTGAGTTAGAGGTGCTATGGGGTGAGATTTCTGCAAATAACAAGGCAGTTATGGAAGTGTACTGTTCTCTATGAAGTTATTTTAAGAATAATCATGTATAAGAAACCTGACCCTTGTTCTTACCTGACCTACAAGTAGCTACAGAATATGAACCGGAATAATTCATGCCTTGTTTATAACTGGAGGTCAGCCAAGCCGTGCTGGGCAACAAAAAATATATATTTTGTATAATCGAATATGCTGAAAGAAATTAATTAAATAATAAAGATTGAAATATCAAAGTTAATAAAGTCACATCTTGTAAGTTTCAGAGTGATATGGATTAATAACCTATGAATAGAAATAACATTATTAATAACATCTGGATCAGCACTTCATGGTTCCTCTTGTAGACAAATTTGCCTATTACTCAACTGAAGGACTAATTAACTGATAAAGATCCATTCCCATTTACAAATTGCACACTGACATTAAAACCCCACTAGCAATACTTTATTACACAGTTTTCACGTTCATAACTGTGATTATCAACATTTTTTGCTATTTTTATTTCTATTGTCTACACTTTCCTATAGCCCACTTGTTATACTTATTAATAATACTCATATAGATTTCAATAAACTGAAAATCCAGCTTTTTTTTTAGTTTGTTTAAATAATACATCAAATTAACACTCATCATTATGTAAGACGGATTGATAACAGATACACCAAAAGATAAAATTCATGAATAAGTGGAATCTGTGTATGCTCATATTATGAACTGATTTGGCCATTCCCAACTTTACTATAAAACAGACCTTTCCCTGTATGGTGATTGTCATATTGATGCCATGTTAAAAACTTGAACAGCTAGAGTTACTTAAACAGCACAATGTAAATAAAATGTGATTTATTTGAAAAAGAAAATCCACTTTGGGAATGACCACTGGTACAATATATTGTAGTTATATTTAGCTTTTGTGAGGATCAGATGTTAATGAATGACCTCATACTTTTTTGCTGTTATTGCAGTGTTGTACAATTCATCTTTACAAGCTATAAACAGAAGCGAACATTGCTGATGGCATGATTAATTTTTGATATGTTTAGCAGCAACGGGCAAAAGGATCATTCACTGAGTCAGGCAATCACTGACCTTTCTGGAAATGTTTAGCGATCAGTACACACAATTATTGGTGCAGTTTGAATCATAGCAGGTACACTGTCGCATCTTCTGAATAGCATGGAGGTGTCATTCAGCAGGAACAGACACAAATTCAGGTAACTACCAGGCTGAATCTGATTTTTTTTGCTTTGATGTGACAAAGATCTGATCTTGTCAGGGCTGTGTGGACACAGAAATCTGATCTTTTCAAATTAGATTTGAGTTACTTTCATATGTGGTCATAAATCTGATATGTATTCGGCATGAACGAGATTGGTCAGATCAGAATTCATGTGGCTTTGGACCTATACACAAGCGCTGAGTGCTGTCATCATCAGCAGGGTATTCTGTAGTTTTGTACTACCTGTTGAGATATACTACTTTTCAGTTGAGTGTCAGGTTTAAGGTTAAGATTTTTGGTTTAACTTGCTCTAGATGGGCTAGAGCTAAGATTGAGTTTATTCTCTGTTATAGGTAGCATTTATTTGTGTTATGGTAGCATTTTTCATCAAGGTAGCACAAAGCATCAGAACACAGGAGAAGAGCTACATCTGACCATCCTTCAGAGCAAAATATGATTCGTACATTAGCTACTTCCATCTTCCATCCATCTTCTTCCACTTAATCCTGTTCAGGGTCGCGGAGGGAGCCGGCACCAATATCCAGCTAACTTCGGGCGAGAGGCGGGGGTTACACCCTGGGCGGGTCTACATTAGCTACTTGTTTCTCAAAATTTGTTGTTATAAATACCTTTAGTCAATTCACAAATATGGTTTTTGTTGTCAGTGACAAAGATGACCTGTGCAAAAACATATCAATGTGTGCATACAGTATGCATTCCATCAAAATCTGAGGGAAAATGAGGTTTGCAAGAGATTTATATTAAAAATGCAGGCAAACAAAGGCAAAGTTATAAACAAAAAACAGACAACAATTTGCTTGCTTAGAAAACTAGACAAGACTATGGGCAAAAATCAGAAAACCAGAAACAAGAGCAATACTAAAGCTACATGCTTGCAAACTACAAAAAGGCTTGGTAATGACAGATTCAAGATGCTTCCCAATACGTGTTAAAAATGAGAGGCCTTATATAAGTGTCAGGGCAGAGAGGACAGAGAGACACTGGCTGATAGCCCAAATGTTGCATGGTCGGTGAACCCAAACGCAGAGACGCGAGAGAGTTGGATAGCCATGTGGTTGCTCTGCAAGTGCTCTCAGGAGAGAGTAGGAAATCCCACCGGGATATCCACGCTCGGAGATGCACACAGCTCCGGGAATAAAGCACCAAATAGGTGAGTGAATGCTGGGAAGCGAGGAGGGGAGATAATGGAGTGGAGAGGGAAGGAGAGATGATAACAGGTTGCAACAAATAGTATACAAGGAGGTAAGACTCAGGAGCTTAGACATGAATAATGACGGAGCGTCCTTCAAGATGGCGGATCCGTGTTTATATACCGGCCGGTGTGACTGCTTCCGGGTCTGCATGCAGTCAGACGGACCTGTGAGGGGGGAGACCCGGTGACGGTAGTCCCGGATGAGGGTGGGGTCATGGATGAAGCAGCCCGGGATCCAGGACCATTCTTATGATCTTTAGCCCTCCCAATCCACCAAATAATGGGTGCCGCGGCCACAAGGGTGGAAGTCTAGGATGCGGCGGGCCGTATAGGCTGGACTACCATCGATGATGCAAGGGGCTGGGGGTCGGGGGTGGCTGGCAAGAGAGGAGAGGTGATGAAGGGCTTCAGCTGGGAGGTGTGGAAGACCGGGTGGGTCTGGAGAGCGGGGGGCGGTTGGAGCCTGTAGGTGACTGGGTTGAACCTGTGGGTGATGCGATATGGGCCGATATACTGGGAAGTGAGCTTTCGGGAGAGAGTGCGGAGGCGGAGGTTTTGGGTGGAGAGCCACACTTTGCCACCTACAAGGTGGTGGAGGAGGTATGCAGGTTGTGTGAGAGCTCAGCCCAGGGGAGCTACTTGGCCCAGGACTGCTGCCAGTCGGCAACGAAGCACCTAAGGTAGCGCTCCAGTTGTTGGTTGGTCCGCTTCGTCTGACTGCTGGTTTGGGGGTGGTAACCAGAAGATAGGCTGCAAGAGGCACTAGTGGAGGCTGATTGGGCATCTTGGCCCGGTTCGCAGGGTCCGGCGGGTGCCAGGATGACCGGTGAGGGCTGAAGAGTGGGCCCAGGTGAGGGTTTCTGGCCAAAGGGCCGCCGGGACATATAGTTTGGTGGCAGGGGCCTCTGGAGTCTGGGGCTCGGTGAGAAGGGCCTGTGTGATGCGGGTTTCGAGATCCCATTGGATGGGGGCCAAGACACGCTAAGGAGGAATGATGGGTGCGGGCCCCTGTGCGGAGGGTTCCCGTTCATGTTGACGGGAAAGAGCGTCCGCCTTGGTGTTCTTGGAGCCCAGCCTTTAACACAGGTGGAAGTTGAAGAGCTCGAAGCAGAGGGCCCAGCGAGCCTGATGGGGGTTAAGTTGTTTGACCTGCTGAATGACAAGAAGGTTCTGGTGGTCTGTCCAGACCGTGAACGGGTCACTTCCCCCCTGAAGCCAGTGATGCCATTCCTCTAGGGCCCACCTGATGGCCAGCAGCTCACGGTCCCCAACTCCATAGCGCTGCTGACTGGGATTAAACTTCGGGGGAGGAAGAAGGTCTGATGGTGACTCGGCGATAAATTCCTCTATGGCCTGGGTTTCGGCAGCGGAGAGGGAATACAGCCGGCCGCAAGGTGGCATGGAGCCGGGCAGAAGATCAATGGCCAGGTCGTATGGCCGATGGGGAGGCAGTTGGACTGCCCACTCCTTGCTGAAGACGTCGACCAGGTCATGATATTCCAAGATGGTGCTGAGATTGTCTTCTGAGCAACCCATTGGATGGGGGCCAAGACACGCTGAGGAGGAATGATGGACTTGGATGGCTTGGTGAGGGCCATCAGAGGTGCAGCAGCCGAACTGAAGCCCTGGATGAAGCGATGATAGAAGTTCGCAAAACCCAGGAAGGGTTGGAGCTGTTTGAGGGTGCTGGGAGGGGGCCAGTCGCTCACAGCCATCAGCTTCTGGGGCTCCATGGCCACACCCTGGGGGGAGATGACGAATCCCAGGACCATGGTGGAGCACTGGTGGAAAGCGCATTTCACGTACAGTAGGTGTGATGAAGGCCGTCGTCCACTCATCCCCCTTCTGGATGCAGACCAGGTTGTAGGTGCTGCGCAGGTCGAGGTTGGTGAAGTAGGTAGCGCAGACGAGGGCATTCAGGGCGGTGTTGGTGAGGGGAAGAGGGTGACGGAGGGTGACGGTTCTTTATGGTGAGGCGTTTGAGGCCCGATAGTTTATACATGGGCACAAGGAGCCATCTTAACGAAGAAAAAGCCCACCGCAGGAGGGGAGGAAGAAGGTCTGATGGTGCCGTGGCAGAGTGACTCTGCCATAATTTTTCCCGGGTTTCGGCAGTGGAGAGGGAATACAGCCAGCCACAAGGTGGCATGGAGCCGGGCAGAAGATCAATGGCCAGGTCGTATGGCCGATGGGGAGGCAGTTGGACTGCCCACTCCTTGCTGAAGATGTTGGCCAGGTCATGATATTCAAAGATGGTGCTGAGATCGTCTTCTGGGCTCTTGGAAGCCGCTGAGCATGTCCCAGCCGAGGCCGCAAGACACAGCTGTCACGGGCCCCACGGAAGGATGTGACTACTAGCCCAGGAGATGAGAGGGTCGTGGCGTAGGAACCAAGGGTGACCCAGGATAAGCGGAGGCGAGGAGATGGCGGTGATGAGGAAGCGGAGCTCCTCAGTATGGTCGCCGATAGACATGATGAGGGAAGTGGTGTGATGACTGACGGGGCTGGTGGCGAGGGGCCGACGTCTATGGAGTTGATTGTCTATGGCTGGGATAATGCCTCTAACTTTATCCCCCACCGGTCTGCAAAGAGGTGGTCGACAAAGTTCCCCGCCACCCCCAAATCAATGAAGGCGGTGGTCATGACCCGTTTGTGGCCGAACCAGAGGAGAACCTGAACTGTGAGGCGGGATTCGGCCAGATTGACAGAGGACCCTCGCAGCGGCGCTGCTGCTGCTCCGTCTCAGTCAGGGAGGTGCGTCCTAATTGGATGGGTTCCCCAGCTCCAGTGGATGGAGCTGGGTCCGGGGTCCATGGTGGAGAGTGGGAGTGAGTGGGCGCCAGGGGTCCGATCTCCGAGTGACTGGCAAAGGAGATTGTGACTGTGATTGTAATTGAGTCGGAGTGAATGTGAATGTGAGAGAGTTCATGATGGCTGGGTGTTGTAGTTCATGGCAGCCATGTCTGTAGGCCATGCATAGTACACTGGGAGTACTGGGAGACGTAGTTGATTGCCAATTGCGGCATTTACATCACAGAAGGGAATCCATCAATAATTAGTATTTTTGATTCTCATATTCCTTTGGACTTGATTAAAAGTGATTTCTCAAACTTATTTTATAATGAAAAAAATTCTGTAGCAGATTGCCAGCAGTCCATTATGTACTACTGCACTCCAGAGGCAAAGATATATTTCTGTTCTATCAGTTCTATCTTTAATAATCCTCAGACTCTCCTTATAAGGAAGAGCATCAGAAGTCCATTCCAAAGTCAGGTCAACAAAATTAGTAGCCATTCCATTGCTAAAAAAGAAGCTAAGATGCTAGCTAGCTAGCTAAATTTCCCAGAAAAAGGTAGTGATATTTATTTATTTACCAGTTAAAAAGATGACTCCAAGCATTCTGTGAGCATTGTTGCCAACTCTTTTCATAGGAACATAGCTAAAGCATGCTCAGACAGTGGCTAGAAATTGCTAGATGACATCAAAGATTCATTTGCATATTCATTACTTCATCATTATCATTGGAATCAAAGATTAATGTCCTGGATCTGGTCTTCAGTCGCCCTTCTCAATCAACCAGATTACAAGTTAAGTTATATAAAGCAGAAAGAATTTATGAAGACACTTAGAATATAATAGAGTACAACTGAGTTTTATCAGAATAGAAAATAATAGATTATAATTATTCCTAGACACATAGTTATTCCACAGACAAAAAGAAACAGTGATGGCGAGTAGCAGATATTAATTACCTTTATGATATGGCTGACAGGCTCTAAACATTCAGCCGACATCAGAAAGATATGTGGTGCAGCCTAACAACTGTAGGTGCTAATAATATCTCATCTCAGGCAGACATAGAAACTCTGATAT
Source organism: Synodontis membranacea (assembly GCA_025674565.1). NCBI lineage: Eukaryota > Metazoa > Chordata > Actinopteri > Siluriformes > Mochokidae > Synodontis > Synodontis membranacea. The sequence continues at coordinate 7,844 of JAOVYU010054848.1, forward strand.
GTGGCCACTCACAATTTCATGACTGCATGTCTCTGGAGTTCATCAAGGAGTATTGTATGGTATAGGAGTCGTTGAACGGGCTGTGAAAAAGTCAAGTGTCTTTTCATTAATTTTGCAGATGCTTATATCTAAAGTAATATGACCATTTCCATTTCTAATTTGTTTATTTTTGTGGCCATACATACAGAGACGAAAAATATAGAAAGTTATGCTTTTTTTTTTTAAATCGTCATTATACATAGTTTAGCTTAGCAAAAGATTGTATATTTGCAAGAAATCATAGAGATAGGAATGAAGCAATCTACCAGAGAGCTATAGCAAATTGATAATTAGAACAAAGACAGTTAGACAGTTTACTTACTGATGTCAAGAAGGAACAGTGTCACCTATAAAATGCCCTTTATTCAAAGCTTACATTGGCACAATTAAAGCACAGCTTTTGCAAATTTATTTTAAAGTCCATAATGGCTGGAATGTCGAAAAAAAAAAAAGGATAGGGGAGAGTCATTGGTAGGGGTAGTGATGGGTAAATAATATCATAGACTAGTAAAGTGATTTGTCTGAATCTCTGAAACTTTAAATAGTCCTTGTCTATGTAATCATCATTCACAAATTAAAGGTAAGCTTACCCCATATTCATAACAAAGTTGGTCACAACATCATTTGTAAGCTATTAAATCGAATCATATCATAGCAGATTCACCGCCTATAGAATCATGTGGATGCCTGAGGCTTCAATGGAGAACGATGTCTCTTAAACAAACAGAACCATACCATTTCAATTCAATACATTTTAACTTTATTATCATTATAACTTTATACAGCATAACAACAACAACAAAAAAAATACTTACTCATTACATTAGAGACACAGCAGGTCAGTGCACATAGTGTAGAAGCTATAACCATTCTGGTGCAGTGGGAGGTGGAGGTACATTTATAGTAGTAATTTATAGTCTATGCGTAATTACTCTTAATGTTAGACTACAGTAATAGTCTATTCGTATTCCAGTCCAGATGCACAGTACAGTGAATAGGTCTAGATTCATTTTCTTAAATCAAATTTCTTCCAAAATTTCTTTCTATTCTCAAACATATATGATTCTCTGATATCACAGTGGCCCCTAGTGGCTTTCATGTACTTAAAAAAATCCTCTGCCGTCTTTATGTAGGCAAAAACTGCATCCCTGTGAAAAGCAACTGGGAAGTGAGTGCTGTGGTATCTACATGACTGCTACGGACAGCAGGACACCATTCAGAATGGTCTTTAATTAGTTTGTAATGTGATTTACTCAGAACAGATGAAACACGTTGAAATGGACAGATTCTCAAAGCGAGGCATTTCTTCCCAATTACAGTATAAACCTGTCCACACATGACAAATGCTGAACAGCCATTCTCAGCCAGGGTCATACAATGGCATTTTGAGGGACAGGGGTTCAAAGATAATATCATATGGATCAAGATTTTAAAACAATTACCAATTAAAACCAATTACAGCAGGAAAGACATACATCATGTAAAAATCATTATATACATTGTATAATAATAATAATAATAATAATAATAATAATAATAATAATAATAATAATGTGATCGGTGCAGAAATTGTTGACGGGGAGGACGATCCTATTAAAAATGTAAGAAGTAGAAAGTACAGATACTCATGCTTAAATGTAAGAAGTAAAAGTAGAAAGTAGCCACAAAAAAAAGTAGTGAAGTAAAGTACAGATACCCGAAAATTTTACTTAAGTACAGTAACGAAGTATTTGTACTTCGTTACTTCCCATCTCTGATTCTGTGTTTGTGTTTACTAACCCTACCAAAGAAGTTCCACCATAAATTGTAGTATTGGATGAATATTTAATAATGTAGAATTAAAACAAAATTTGGATGTCAGTGAATGATGTTATTCTACTGGTTGGAGTAATTATTGCATCATGGAGAAGAGAAGGGGTTTGGGTTGTGCTCAGATGTAAGTCAGGCTACTGATCGCTACACTTCTGTATGTGCTTTGTGTGCTTAAAGACTCCGGCGAGGAAGACGGCCAGCATATAAGATTTTAGAAAGCTTCTTCTTCAGAAATGATGAAGCAGCGTATCAGGATGCCTGGAATAAACTGAATACTCATAATGGCCAACGCTTTGCTATACAGAGGGCTTTCAGGGAAAAGCTGCTGAAGTGACCTAAAATTCAGTCACTCTGATAATCTTTCAGGATTTTTCTCCTGTTTGTACTAGGGACCCCATCCCAGTAAATCGTTCTCACATCCCTACTTTCTCAAAACTGGAGTCACCTTGCAGTGTAGCTGATGAGATCCCACCATTGAAGGATTGTAAGGGTTGGCCTTTTGATAGGCTATAACTGCTCAAGGGCAATGGCTCCAAGATAAGTAATCACAGGATTATAAGCCCCAT
>JAOVYU010054936.1:0-10257 GCA_025674565.1 Synodontis membranacea
CCATATCCTTCATAATATAAATGAGATTACACGCATACATACTTTATAACACAATGGCATTATATACGTAATAAGATAAGAAGGGGGGTACTTTTTTCTCTTCTTTAAATCCCTTCAATCCCCCCGATCTGAATTACTAATTCAGACAACCAAACCCTTAAACATAATATAATACTCCAAAATATATTGAATACATAGACACATACATCTGAGTAAAATAACCTGTAAAAATGTCTTTTCAAAAAGAAATGCATATCAATCTCTTGCAAAAATAGTGTCCATAAATCGATGAAAAATATGAAAAAATCCAAAACCGTAAAATCAGAAATTCTTGGGTTTCAAAAAATATCTAGATTAAATCTTCTGCCTTTTGTACTTTTACAGTACGTAGAAAGGCTATCCGGGGGACAGGAGAAGTTACCAGCACTACACTGTCCCCCCCGAAGAGACTTCCTCAGGTGTCGATACTTCATATTTTTCAAACAATTCAGTCATTCTTCATACAGTTTAAAACAACTCCCACATAATGTACATACATAATACATAAAACATAAAACAATGTTGAGTATACATGTCATGACGATGACTACCTATGACCACAAGGATAATCAACTCATCCTCCTGGACATGGGCAAAAACTCTTAATCAGATTAGAGAAAAATTCCCATGTTACCTGCGTTCTTAACGCACGATAGTGCACTCAGCACCCAGAATTCAGCAGCGATAACCTCTGGCCTTACAATTCTTCATTTATCTATGATTAAAATAAACCCTATAACACTGGATAATATAAACAAACCATTAAATGAAATGAAATGCATAACCTTATACGTATTCTTTATCTATATTTGCAATACTGTGTTTGAGCACTTCTGCTCTAATCAGTGGGAGCATGGTATCAGCTTCAGTTTGATCAGCATCTCTAAAAGGTCTCATCAGCATCACCTGTCCTGCTACAGTTTTGGTTATAAAAGCTCTCATCATTGGCACCACACAACATCCCACTAACACAAGAATCAGACAACAAGCTAGGACTATAAGTCCCGCTCTAGCAATTAAGCCTCCCCAGTAGCCAAGCCTAAATTCAAACCAGTCCCACATATGCTTATCTCTCCATGCGTTCGTATGTACTTCACTCTTAAGGACTCTTAACCTTTTCATAGCTTCAATGAATGCTCCACTAGGCGCTGTATTATTAGGTATAAATGTACAGCATTGACTACCAAACATAACACACACTTCTCCTCGTTCTGCTAATAGCCAATCTAAGGCCTGTCTATTTTGCCAAGTCATCTGACTAGTTGCTGCCAGTTGCTCACCTAATGCTGTGAGCGCTGTATTCGTATAATTAATAAATCTCTGCTTGTTATAATAAATATAATTTATCCATTCAACATTTTTATTTATTGTTGGCCATAAAAAGATAGATTCAAAGCCTGCTGCAATCTCACTTCTAGCCTTGAACTTTTCTGGTATACCTCTAGGCTGACCAATGGCATCTAAAGTAATAGCTGGATCTGGTTTTTAATCTCTTCTACGTCTGCCTTTTCCCTTACTCTGTGTTTTCAGCTCATCCTGCCATTTAATAATTGCTACTTCCTGTACTGCTCTGACTCTAGCACATACACCTGTCCATCTAGCTGGTAGAGTCATCCTAAGTATTTCTTCCTTACACAACCAAAAGAAATCTGCCACTGCGTCTTGCTCCTGATAAAGATCTAATCTAGGGAGGGCTAGAGTCCTGTTCTCACATCCCTCCCACATTGTTGTAATTACTGATAAATTTGATACCGAACCTGCAGCTTGCCATTGACTTCCTACTTGGAGTATCCGCATTCCAGGAATCATCTTCATTCATATGCCAAATAACATCACACCTTCCTGGAAAATTTCCTAAAGGTATATTACCCTTAGTTTTATTAAAACATTCATACGATGTATTCCAATCTATCCTAAAGATAGCTGATATCTCTCTGCGGTTGTCCGACACAGTAATATTAATCTTAGCACATAGTTCTCCTCCAAATCCAAATATTAATTTATTCGCATAATACTTATAATCCTTTTCAGCTGCGCCTATATAACTCAAGCACTCTGCTAAACAGAGTGGCTGACTCTGTCATGGTAAATGGCACGCTGCACGATAAGACTTAGCACACTCCACATAACAAACTAAACACTCCGATAAGTTCAAATCTTCTGCTGTATAATGTGCCCACTGAAACCACCTATTATCTAGGGCTCTTCTCCACTGTCTTCTCTCTTGTAACTCCGCTATAAACTGCAAACTTCTTCCTTCTCTGTCTCCTAACCTTTCCTCTGTCATCAATGTCCTTACTTTATCAATACTCATTTCTTTCCCTGATTCTAACTGTACACATTTAACTCTTGTACATGTTAAATGTAGCCTCACTATACCAACAACATTACAGTGATCTGTAATTGCCCATCCTTGAAAAACTATCCCCTCAATTAAATTACCTACTATTCCTGGGCCACTACTCGTCTCTTCAATAAACTCCAGGTATAATCCATCTCCCTCAGAGATTGCTCCTTTATTAACTCCAAGCACTGATAATGCTACCGTACACTTAACCAGTGAACCATCACTATCCTGATTGATCTCATTATTACATCTATTTGAGGTCGCTGTGAGATAAGATGACACTCGCTGAAAATTTCGCTCTTTAGTTGTTATCTCCTGGTCTAGATGTGTCTGACTCAGCAGCAGTCCAATCAGTACTAGACTCATCAGAATTACCAACTTTAGAAAGAACCATCCCATTCTCCACTTTGTCAACTTTACCTTGGCCATCAACACTTCCAGCCACATCAGGGCCATCAGATGGGTCCAGGACTCCATGCCTGGCATCTGTTTCCTGTGATTCTCCCTCATCAGGCTTCTGCGAACAGAAAACCTTTTTACCTGATGGGCCACACTCTTTATCCACGTTTTCTGAGCCTCCTGCGGGCTTCTCTCCCTCATTGGCTCCAGTTCCAGTCCCAGTTTTCCTTCTTTCACCTTCATCATCCTTCTTTTCACTTTCTGCTTCTGATGAGTCCCCTTCTTTGTCCTGCGTCTGACAAACAGCTCTAGACACTCTAGTACAATGAGTGAGATGATACCACGTGTTTTTCCCTTCTACCTGAATTCCCGTAGGGGTTCCCTTGACGACCTTGTATGGACCTTCTCTCCACGGCTCGTTCCACCTCCTTCTATATACCCTGAGGTAGACTTGATCCCCAGGAACAATAGGACACTCTGGCTCCACTGTAACCACAGGGGTCCTAGCTTGCTCCTGCGAATATATAAGCCTATGTATAGAAGTTAGTTGCTTCATATATTCCTTCAATTCTCTCTCTAACTGCTCAAGTGGAGGCCCCTTATACGGCCCTTTAATGTGCGGAACCGGCATAGGCCTACCCGTCAGCATCTCATGTGGAGTGAGATAAGTGGTTCTATTTGCTTGCATACGGTAACTCATAAGAGCTAACGGCAATGCATCAACCCAATTGAGCCTTAGTGGTAGCACAAACCTTATTCAACTTAGCCTTCAAGGTTCCATTTACTATCTCAACCATCCCCTGAGACTGAGGATGATACACACATCCTAGTCTTTGCTTAATTCTCAACTGCTGTAATACTGATTTTACTACTCTGTGTATAAATGCAGACCCATTGTCAGAGCTTATTTCTATCGGAATGCCAAACCGACGGATTACTTCCCTAGTAAGGAATTTAATTACCGTAGCTGCACTTTGATCCTTGGATGGAATTGCTTTTACCCATCTGCTGAACCTATCGATTATTACCAGCATATATCTCTTTCCCTGTACTGATCTAATCATATTTACATAATCAATTACCAAGTGCCTTAATGGCCCCTCTGGCATGGGAATATGACCTAATGGCGCTGTTATATCTTTCCTGATGTTATACAAGGCACAAACTTCACATCTACTTAATGCTTTATCTACCATGCCCTGTAGGAATGGTGACCAATATCTTTGGCCTCTTCCTAATTACCTCAGCTCTTGCACAATGATCCAAGCCATGAGCATCAGTTATTAAAATAGAGACAAGCGTTGTTGGTGCAATAATCAATCCCTTATGTGTTCTCCATACTCCTGCACTATCCTTATCTCCTCCTCTCTGTTGCCACACAGACTGTTCTGTGGCTCCTGCTCTCTGTTGCATCATGGCTATATCCTCTAGTGTAGTAACTGGCTCTATCGTAACCATTGGAGCAATAATGGCTACTTGACATCTAGATGCCTCCCTTGCTGCTTCATCAGCTGCATTGTTACCCTTTACAACAAAATCATTACCCTTTCAGTGTGCTTGACATTTGATAGTGGCCAATTTAGTGGGCATCATCAAAGCTGTCATCAACTCATGATTGCTCATGATCTGCTGTAAGTGCTGAATAGGCATACCATCTGCTCTTTTGAATCCTCTTTGTTTCCACACAGCCCCAAACAAATGACATATTCCATGTGCATATGCTGAATCTGTATAAATATTTACAGACTGTCCCTCTGCCTGTTTGCATGCCTCAGTCAATGCTTTTAACTCTGCTAACTGAGCAGAGCAAGGTTGTTCACAATGCTCCGCCTTTACTACTTCAAAGGTCTTATCTTGCTTCAGTTCAACTACGGCATAACCCGCATGGTTACCAAATAATCTCTGAAGCAAGATCCATCTACAAAATACACCACTTGTGCCTCCTCTAACGGAGCTGACTCCAAGTCTGGCCTTAACTTGGAGAACATAAGCGACTTAGCTACACAATCATGAGGCTTCCCTTCAAATTTAAGTGGCAGCAGCTCAGCTGGATTAACTGTACTGCACCTCTTTAATGTCACATCTGGATGACTAAACACATTCAAATAGTGCAGTGCTCTTGCTGAAGTAAGTACAAACCTGCTACTCTCCAAAAGTTCAATTATCTTATGGTGCGAATATATGATTACAGGGTAAGCCATCGTTAAAACAGATGCTTTCTCATAGGCATACTGAAAAGCTGCTAACCCTTGATAGCATGGAGGCCATCCTTATGCTATGCTATCCAGTTTAGTGCTGTAATATGCAATAGGCTGTTTCTTTCTTCCATCACATGTCTGCTGCATTAACACGGCTGATGCATACCTGTCACACCTGTTAGCTGCATACAAATGAAAAGGCTTTGTATAATCAGGAAGAGCTAAAGCTGGAGCTGTTTGCAACTCCTGCTTCAGACTTTCACATGCTACTACAGCCTCTGCTGTCCACTCTAACAGAGCACCCATCTTCTTGGTGCCTGCTTCAGCAATTAATCCTCTAAGTGGACCCACTTTAACAGTATAATCTTCTATTCACTCCGAATTAAATCCCGTCATGCCTAAGAAAGTCATCATCTGAGCTACAGTCGTAGGCTGTGGAACCTTACTAATCCCTTCCAACTGGGAAGGAGCAATTGCTCTATTAGTCGGCCCAAATACTCTACTTGCGGCTGACAGTATTGTAGCTTAGCCAATGATACTTTGTGCCCTCCTTCAGCCAATTTTCTTAGCAGGGTCATGGAATCCTCATGACATTGCTCTCTTGTATTTGAGCAAATCAAAATATCATCCACATACTGAGCTACTACACTGTTCAGATTTAATTCTTCTAAGTCCTGTCTCAAAATCTTACTGAAAACATGAGGCGAATGTTTAAACCCCTGAGGCATTCTAGTATACGTATATTGCTTACCACGATAAGTAAAAGCAAACAGATATCTAGACTCTTCTGCTAAAGGCACACTAAAAAATGCTGAGCATAAATCAATCACTGTAAAATACTTAGCTTCATGTGGCACATTTGTGAGCAGTGTATGAGGATTAGGCACTTCTGCCTGCAAATCTTTCACCACTTCATTCACTGCCCTCAAATCATGTACTAACCTCCATTTAGATTTATCTACCTTTTGGATCGGTAATAGTGGTGTATTGCACGGACTCCTAGTTTCTACCAGTACTCCTGCCGCTATCAGTCCCTGTAATGTCTTTGCAATTCCCTCTTCTGCCTCTACCTTTAAGGGGTACTGCACTCTTCTAGGAAGTCTAACTCTAGGTTTTAACTCTACCAGAATTGGATTAGCTGACTTTACAAAACCTACATCTGTATCATGTTTTGACCACAATTCATCCGGCACCTGTTCAAGCATTTGCTGCTTCAACGTACATTCCTGTTCTACTGCCTCTACCATCTGACTTGCTACATCCCTATTCTCCTCCCCTACATAACTTCCTGTGGGGTTGCTATCATAACTGTGGTACAAAGAATTTTTATCATTGCTTCATCCTCTATTTCAAAAATCAAGGGATTTACAGTGCTAACCCACTTCACAACTCCTGCTCGCTTTGTCATTTCTCCTAACTCCCTAGCCTCATATCCTTCATTCACCATCAAGGACACATGCAGTTTTGCTCCACATATGTTATACCACTTATCAAGGAATTTATTATCAGACACTTGAAGAGCAGCTCCCTCTCTTCCTATAATTATATAGTCCGACAAAATGTTTACTTTCTTCCCTGAGGCTCACTGTCACTTCTCTAACTCACTGTCCTGTGTCTTATCATACATTACTGTGCAGAGGTAGTCCAAACTATGTCTTTTAGCTCTTGGAATCTGAACCTGAACATACTTACCCAACTTATTTATTGTATCCCTTACAGCCTCTCCTATGTCACCCAACCAGTACACATTTACACTTTTCTTCTGCATCACCATCTGACTCCCTACTCCCATCTCATCTTCATACACACTATCCGGTGTGCACCAAATCTGAAACCCAAGTTGACAAAATGCATCTCTACCTAATGAATTTATAGAAGTGTTTTCTGAAACTAAAATTGGAACCTCTACTGACTTGTTATTTACAGTAAGCCTCACTGGAGCTGTCATGGGTATTAACTGTGTCTGTCCCGAAAATCCTAAAGTCTTAGCATAATTGCCAGATCTGGAGAATTGTGAGGCATATTGAGGATGAACACAAGTGAAGCAGGCTCTGGTGTTTATGAGCATAGGTATCTTCTTACCTTCTACTTTCACCTGCATAATTGACTCTTGTTCAGCTCATTCAGATGTTAAAATAAGCTGAGCCTCCCCATTAGGATTTTCCGGGTATCCCTAACTTTCATATTGAACACCTGGCTTCGGATTTATAGGTCCAGGAGCTTGGGTCTGTGGTGGTTGCCAGGGTACTACATTACCCACCTGCTAATTTTGGTAAGCAGGCTGTGGTTGCCCTCCTTGACAATTACTAGGAAGCCCCCAAGGGCTAATGGGACATTCCCTTCTCCAATGTCCATGCTGCCCACATCCCTAACACATATTACCCTGCCCTGCCTGGGACAGTCCACCTCTCCCTCGTGGCTGAGACCTTCCTCTGCCTCTATTTGGTTGCCATGGTGGATGCGGATATGCATAAAATCCCCATGTAGGCTAAAGCATTGCCGGCCCTGCTTGAGATGGAATTTGATTTCCCTAAGGAATCATAGGTGCAGGTGCCTGTGGCTGTACCACAGCATTTTGCACCACTCTGCTAACACATGCATTATTTGGTGGAGCAACCTCCACTTGCCCACCGGTTACGGGAGCTTGTATTTTCCCTGCTTTTTTTTTATCTTTCTCTGTTAACTCTCCCAATTGCAACCAAGCTACTTTTAACATGATCTCTTTCTCCTGATCTTTTCCTTTTTTCTCCTCTTTCCTATATCTGTCAACAGCATGGATCACATGATCATTAAAACTCATCTGAGACATTGAATGCAAGCCTACCACATCCTCTAGTTTACTTTTAACTGACACTGGAACACCTTCTAAAACTGAGTTCCTGAACATCATCGTCATTAACAGACTTACTTCTGGATCCTCTCCAGTCTCTTCACACCACTTCTTTCTATGTCTAGATACATAATTAGCTACTTCTTCTACTTCTCCTATGAGCTCTGCTTTAAGATTCCTTGGGTCTGGCCTAGTTGGATACTCCTCTCTCAATACTTTCCAAAGATCTGGACGGAATAGATTAAACTCTGTCCCATCTATCTCAATATCCATATCTCCATCTATTATCCGTGCCTTATATAAAAGCTCTCTCATTACCTGCTGACCAACTATTCTAGCCAACACCGCTTTCACATCTCCCACAGCTAACAGCCTACCTTCAGTATGCTCCTCAAAATCTCTGATCCATCTAGATGCTCCCTCATGAATATTAGGCAAACCAAGCAATATTCCCTCAATATCTTGACTTTGCCACGGTACATATTTAACCTGCTTGCCTTTAATTAAAATGGGAAGCTGGGCATTCTCAGGTGTATTAAAAAATGACACAGCACCTTTCCGTCTAGTACTACTTCTTCCTACACTTGTACTTGGCTTCTCAACAGGTGTCCGCTGATTTCCTACACTTTCTTTCCTAAATTCACTTTCAATTCTAGTACTTTTCCTTGCTCCTGATTGTACTCTTGCTTCCGCTATCTCCCTTTCCTCATCCATTGACTCATCAAAGGCACGACCTTCACTCTCCCAACACTCTGCCTGCCTAAGAGCCTCTATTTCTTCCCGATAACAGTCTATCCCAGCCAGACGTGCTACCTTCTTACCTGTACTACTTCCTACTCTTTTTTCCTTCCTTTTTTCTTCCTCATCTAGCTTAACCTCTCCGTTAAATTGGTACATCGTCACGTAACATTGTTCTGCCCCATAAGGGGGTGGAGCTTTCACATCCACTGAAGTATGCTTTAACTTCTTCTGATCCCTTTCCATCTCTGTCTGTTGCTGCTCTTTCTCTTTCCTTAGCTCTTGACTAATTCTCTCTACAGTCTTCAAAATGTTCTCTCCTTCCTTCCTGAACAACTCCAAGACATCTAATTCTTCCTCACGCTTTCGCAATCTTTTCTCACTATTATCCTTAGCCTTATAATTTTTAATCACTATATGCATCTCATCATATAAGCCAGTCTCAAAAGATCCATCTTTTGGCCACTGAGTTTTCATCTTCTTAGTACGATGAGACCATTTGTCTGATATCTTTCTAATTTTATCCTTCAACAAAGAGTTCTTCAAACACAACATCTGTAATGGTGATTCAGCCATTACTAAATACTTAAATATAGCCTTCTACAATTAACCAATTCAATCAAAATTATACACAAGAAATCTAATATTCAAAATATTTTTATTTATTTATTTATTAAAACTAATTTCTAATTTATTATAAATGCTATTAATTAATTTGGGGTTATCAATTTCTGTGCTCTATCTGCCTGCCTGATCATGTACTCCCACTGAGGATTCACAATACAATCTCTAACAGTATTACAATAAAACAATAGTAATGCAAAACAATTCACAATATAATACACAAAAATTACCTACTACTTAGGGAAAAACACAAAAAGCATATAAATGCACTTAATAATAAGGTAAATAATTAACTAGATATCATTACACACAATATAAAATACTCCTAATCCAGGATACACCTAAAAACAGAAAAGAAACACATTAATAGCACATTGCAGGAAATAACAGAAAGAGGGAAGAGGAGTGGGGGCCAGGGGTGGAGCAAGAAATAGGAGAAAGGGGAGGAGTTGAAGAGGAGAGAATATTCAGTTCAATTCAATTCAATTTTATTTATATAGTGCTTTTAACAAAGAATAGGCAAAGGAAGGGTGGAGCCAAGGAAAAGTAGGAGCAGAGAGAAAAAGAAAATGGCCACCACACAGGTGCACATGGCCTGCACAATGGCGCCTTTTTCAAACAAAGGACCATGCTTGCAGAAAATTTCAAAATGGCCGCCAGCACACACACGCTCCCGGGTTTTCACTCATACCTTGAGCTCACATACAAATTCAAACCAAATCACACACTCCAGTCACAGCTCACACATACAGGCACAACCACATTATTTTTACAAACCACACAATTACAGCCACAACCAAATGCAGCGCGTTGTGATCCCCAGATTACTCTTTGATACATTAAGCCCCCCGAAGTTAAACTAAACAGCTGTGTCCTTTTTAATCCTTTTTCTCACCCACTTAACTCTTTTTCCACACACTCATTTGACTATTCTATTTCAACACTTATTTACAAGAACAAGACTTTTCTTTTCCACCTTATTTACAACATGCAGTTTACTCATGCACCAGTGGCGGCTACTGGTCTGTCAAATAGGGGAAGCTCATTTTCGGCCTACATCATAAAATTGTCTATTTATTTAA
>JAOVYU010054946.1:0-10256 GCA_025674565.1 Synodontis membranacea
CAGAAGGAGGAATGAGGTTCCCCATCTTAGGGAAGTTGGTAAAGGCTCTTCTGTCATTGTTCACTGGCCCTCTTGTCAAAGGATCATTTAACATGATGGATGATATAATTGAGAAAATTAAGGAGATTTTGCCTGTCTTCTTATAAGACATACCAAAATCATCTGAAGAAAAAAAAGGTGAACCTTGACAAGCAAAAGGAAAGGAAACTGGGGGAAGCTGTGAAGGTCCTCTCAGCAGTTAGGGTTAGAAAAGTAAAGAAAGGTTCCACCTCTTCTGTTTGTGCTAAAGCCCCCACCTCTTCCACCCTTGGAGTTAAACGAAAAGCTGCCGCTACAGCCTCCACCCCTGCAGTTAAAGGCACTGCTGCTGCTACAGCCTCCACCTCTTCCACTGCTGGAGTTAAAGGTAAAGCTGCTGCTACAGCCTCTTTCTCCTCCACCCCTGGAGTTAAAGGCAAAACTGCTGCTACAGCCTCCACCTCCTCCACTGTTGGAGTTAAAGGTAAAGCTGCTGCTACAGCCTCTTTCTCCTCCACCCCTGAAGTTAAAGGCAAAACTGCGGCTACAGTCTCCACCTGTAATTTAATGGTGGTGCTGTTACTTTTTTTCCTGTTAATTATTAATAGTTTCACAAAACATTGTTTGGTGTTATAAGATACATAAAACATGCACTGAAAGTGCACTTTTTGAAAAAGCACTTTTTGGAATTTAATGGTGATGCTATTATTTTTTCTTCCTGTTCATTATTAAGAGTTTCACAAAACATTGTTTGGTGTTATAAGATAAATAAAAACATGCACTGAAAAATCACTTTTTGAAAAAGCACTTTTTGGAATTTAATGGTGGTGCTATTACTTTTTTCTGTTAATTATTAAGAGTTTCACAAAACATTGTTTGGTGTTATAAGATAAATAAAAACATGCACAGAAAAGATGTGTGGTAGATGGTTGATTATTTGTCAAGGTATATCTTTTTTTCAAAGATTACAAATAGCTTTTAAAATATGCAAACTGGCAATATTAAAGCGGTTTAATCTCCCCTTAAAACGCTATTGGTCTCGACTATTTAAATAAAGTGTTTGTTAAAGGAATATGGCTTGGCCTGAAAAAAGTTCAGTCAGAAGATTTTTTTTCACTTTAATCCCTGAGTTAAAAGACAGTATTATAATGAGAGTTTTAGAGTCAAGAAGTCTTGTTTTAATACTATTTTTTAGGTAAAATCTAATGAGATTCAGTGTCCAATAAGCAACAAGTGCTTGAAAATCTTAAAGGGGGGGGGGGGGGGGTTTGATAACAGCATTGTTTTGCTAATTCAGTAGAAAATGACCATTCGATTTACCAGTTTAAAATGTACTTTTTTTGTCATTTACAGCAGTGTTAAACTGTAAAATTTACAGATTGTTCTGTAAAGTTGTTTACTTTTTTAATGTACTTTTTACAGCATTGTATTGGCAACCACAGCTGCTAATATTATTTCATAAAAGCAAAATTTTTTTACAGTGTAGATGTGTGCTTTTGGAGCGATGTGCTGAACTGGGTCCAATGTTAGAGAGATCAACCCGACGGAACCGTGCAATTCCGGTATAAATACAGGTACTGACGACCCTGGGGTTCCTTACAACTGGCTGTTACCCGCAGGAATAGCAATTAACCATTACATTGCGCTTTGTCATAAGTCTAACTTTTTTCTCTTAGAAATGCAAATAAAAACCGCTTCTCGTCCTGGCCATGTGTATCTCTCTCTCTTTCTCAGACATCACTGGTTTCTCAAACAATTCATCCGGGTTTCCAGAGGTGTCAGCTCTGGTAGCAGACAAGCTCTTTCGATGCGCTGCAATACTTTTTTTTTTTTTTATAATCACTCTTAAATCTGAAAAAAAAAATTTATTTCGGGCACCATCCTCTTTGCAGCACTCACTTCATTCTCAGCATGCGTTACCTGTTGCCACTCACTGCCTTTCTTTCTTTAATGTTTGTCACCGCACTACTGAAACCAACAAACAAAATATTTTTTTTCTGCCTTCCACTTAACCCGCAAGCACATCTATGTCAGTTTCAGGAACAAATTATCTGTTTAGATGGCACTCTTACTTTTAACTCATGGTGCCATGAATTTTTCAGGCTTGCATCTGAGGCTTAAATATGCATGAGGTGATTTGCATTGACCATGTATGGTTAAACAGGGGCATATAGAGGGCGTGTAGAGGGCGGGATATGCGAAAAATCATCGTGCGCACAAGCCCAGGTAGAGTGCGCTTTATAAAATGTATTTTGCTTGAAAGTGAGCGCGTGAACGTTTTTATGAATCAGAATTTTTTGTGCGTACATCATTTTCATCTTTTGAGTGAACGTACACCTTTAGTATGAGTTCTGCGTAAAGTTTTATAAATGAGACCTCTGGATTTTTTTTGTGCGTGGTGTTAATAAAAAGGCCTGAACAATTCAGGGTACTATTTTGAAATGTTATGAGACCTGAATGTTGCTTTGTGTAGTGTGTGTGTGTGTGTGTGTGTGTGTGTGTGTGTGTGTGTGTGTGAGTTATACATCTAAAGGACTGCAGAACTGAAGGTACATTTATTTGTTTTTAAATAAATGAAGCTGGATTGGTGTGTTTGTGTTGTATGGAAAAATAGGTCAAACAATTCACGATACTATGTTTTTCTTTATTTATTTTTAGTCAACAGACCTGGATTTTTTATGTTGTGTGAATAAAAAGGTCTGAGACATTCAAGTTGCTGCATGTATGTATATGTGTGTGTGTGTGTGTGTGTATATATATATATATATATTGTTTTTGTGTGTTGTTCAGATGAAAATGATTATTATGTTCAGATTTCAAAGTTCTAAAAAATATGTTCAAGAATAAATGATTATACATAGTAAAACAACTGTAATATTGCATTTGTCATTGATAATCTGGTAATTATGAATGGCTGTTATATGTTATAGCGGGGGGGGTATTTTTGCCTGACCCCTGCCTGACATATAGACAGAACAGTGCTTAATGTAGTACCTGGGAATTACTGTTTATACATTATAACAGGGGAAACTATTTTGCTTGGCCACTGGGCAAACCGGTTTCCCCTGTATACTAGCAATAAGAGTGGTATATTAGAGAGTATTTCTCTGTCAATATCATAAAGACAATTAGACAGATTAGTGTGCTTCATGCAGTGCCTGGGAATTAGTTAATGTGTTATAGCAGGGGGAAAATTTTTGCCTGGCCTCTGGGCAAATAGTTTTTTCCTGTATATTAGTATTAGGAGTGGTGAACTGGTAAGTATTTCACAGACAAAAATTGCATAGACCTATAGATGGACTAATGTGCATTACCTGGAACTTATTAATCACTGTTTGAGTTTTAGAAGGGGAAGCCAATTTTATGGCCTCTGGGAAATTGGTTTTCCATGTGTATTTGCAATAGGAGTAGTGTATTAAAAAGAGTTTTCCTTTCAATATTACACAGACCCATAGACAGATCAGTTTGCATAGTCTAGTAATTAGGAATTGCTGTTTATTAACAGGCAAGCATGTTTCTCTTGTATATGTACAACATTAATAGTGTACAGTAAACCCTCGTTTATCACGGTTAATCCGTTCCAGACTCTACCGCAATTAGTGAATTTTCGTGAAGTAGTATTTCCACATAGTTAGAGCATAGAAAACCTGTTTACGACCTTCTAAATATGGTTTTTAGCATCATTAGAGCCCTCTAGACACGAAATAACACCCAATTTTTTGGAAAAAAGTTAATAAAAAATAAAAATAATTGACTCAATACAACCGGGCGCAACCCGCATTTCCCGCATGTCTCGATCAACCTTTTAATGAATATACTGTATTTGAAAAGACCGTGATGGAGTGAAACCGCAAAATTCGAACCGTGAAGTGGTGAGGTTTGACTGTATTGCTGGGTATTTCTCTATCAATATAACCTCGATGCATTGGCAGATCATTGAAGCCAATCAATACTTAATAATAATCAATAATATAGGAAAACAAAAAAATAAAAATCCAGCATGACAAAAATCTGTACATAGATCAGTATAATAGTTTGGATTATGAGCAGTGTAAGTCTATTTATACGAGTCATTATTTATGTGTTGATTCATAGCAGTCGTGTTATAGAAGTAAATTGTTTGAACATTTCATCTGCTGGCGAGACCAAGACGATATGAGCATTTCATTTATTTATTCATTTATTAATGCATTTAATTTTTTTTTTAATTTATTGTAAATCAGGAATAATACACAAGGACATGTATAAAGAGAAAAGAAATTGAATCATGGTTACCTGATGTTTAAAACGTGTATTCTGAATGGAATATTTAAATAAATACGGTAAATATATTTCTAAAGGTTCTACTAACATGAACTTTTCACCAGATGTCGGTAACAACCCAGGCAACCCATGCATGCAAAGAAATCAAACCTTAGATTTCCATAAATTAAGTTATGTGTAATAAAATGGAATGACACAGGGGAAAAAAGTGTTGAACACATGAAGAAATGGAGGTGCAAAAGGCACCAAAAGCCAAGACACCAGCTGAAATCTATCAGTAATCAGGAAGCAATACTGCCCCTTTTCATTGCAAATTAACATCTCATGATGAGTAAAAGCAAAGAACTCACACAAGATCTTCACAATCTTATTGTTGCAAAACATACTGATGGGATTGTTTACAGAAGGATTTCTAATCTTCTGAATGTTCCAGTGAGCACTGTTGGGGCCATAGTCCGGAAGTGGAAACAACATCCTTTCATCATAAACCGGCTACGGCCAGGTGCTCCTCGCAAGATATCTGACAGAGGACTCAAAAGAATTATCAGAAGAGTTGTCCAAGAGCCCAGGACCACTTGTGGAGAGCTTCAGAAAGACCTGGAATTAGCAGGTACAGCACTCAACAGCCATGGCCAGTTTGCACGCTCACCATGCAAGACTCCATTGCTGAAGAAAAAACGTTTTGATGCTTGTTTAAAGTTTGCTGCACAACATTTCGACAAGGCTGTGAAATACTGGGAGAATATAGTTTGGTCAGATGAAACCAAAATTGAACTCTTTGGATGCCATAATACACACCATGTTTGGAGGTCAAATGGCACAACACATCACCCCAAAAACACCATACCAACAGTGAAGTTTGGAGGTGGGAACATCATGGTGTGGGGCTGTTTTTCAGCATACAGCACTGGCAAACTTCATGTAATTGAAGGAAAGATGAATGGGAAAATGTACTGAGACATTCTTGATAAAAATCTGCTGCCATCTACCAGGATGATGAAGATGAAATGAGGGTGGACATTTCAGCAAGACAATGATCCCAAACACACAGCCAAGGAAACTCTCACTTGGTTTCAGAGAAAGAAAATAAAGCTGCTAGAATGGCCCATCCAATAACCTGAATAGAATCCAATAGAAAGTGAAATGGAAAGAACTAAAGATTAGAGTTCATAGAAGAGGCCCGCGGAACCTTCAAGATTTGAAGACTGTTTGTGTGGAAGAACAGGCCAAAATCACACCTGAGCAATGCATGCAACTAGTTTCTCCATGCAGGAGGCATCTTGAAGCTGATATTTCAAGTCATGAAAATTTCATGTCAGTAGGATCTTTAGAAATATATTTACTGACAAAAAGGTTACGTGTTAAATACTCATTTTACCCGCTGTAAAAAGGCTTCAAAACCCGCATTAAAAGTCTCAAAACACTGCCATCTTGCGTACTGATTTCAAATTACATCGTGAACATGCATTTTGAGGGGACGCATGGGGAAACTGAATTGCCCGGAACACGGACACTTGAACTGAATCAGCGCAATCAGAGGTGTGCTATAAGAGACTCATTCTGCTGGAGGTCAGTTAGATTCTGGAGTTCTATGTTTACAATAGCGTCCTTTTATATTTTGCTATAGTGTACTTTGTGACATGTCAGATACTAAGTGTATGTTTAAAGACAGATGCTATAAGTCTATGTTTGTCAGTCTAAGTTCAAAGCCTATCTTTATTGAAATAATGTCTTTTGTTGAACTTCCGCTGTAAGTCTAACGTCCACAGTCTATTTCTATGTTTATCTGTGCTTCTGTCTATTACTGAGTTTCCGTGTATTATTGTGATCCTGTGAATTACTGCACTTCTGTGTGTTACTGTGCTTCTGCTATTCCGTGTATTTCCAAGCTTCTGTGTATTACGGTGCATCTGTGTATTACTGAACTTCTTTGAATTACTGCACATCTGTCTATTACTGAGCTTCTGTCTATTACTGTGGTTCTGTGTATTAAAATGCTTTTTTGTATTACTGTGCATCTGTGTATTACTGCAATAAAATAATTTTCTTCTTGCTTTCTAGATTTGTCAAGCAGACCTGCACCGGAATGCAGTGGACCTGTAAGTACTGCACATTTTGTGCTGAAGAGAGAGGTCACCCACTAAAATATTACCGCCTGAAACATGGGACCTACGCTCGTACCTCAGCTTTCCCATGCCTGCATAGAGAATGTCTGTGCGTGTTTAAGTCTTTTACTTCACTTAAGGTACATATAACTTCATGGCACACTCAGAAAGATCTAGGGAAAGCAGGTCAATCTGTGTTTCACTGTCAACTATGCGACTTTGTGGAGCCTTGCCCTGAAAATGACTTTCTTTTTACACATTTACAGAGGCATTTGTGGATGATTTGGAAAGACAGTTGGAGCATAATGTAGCTGCTCTGTTGCTGAAAATGTCAGCAATTCTTAATGTCACCGAAAATGCCCTGCAAGATGTTATAGAGCAAATCAACCATATATAGGTGCTGTCACAGCCCTAGTTGCAATCCTCAGTTCACAGAATACTGCGGCAGCATTGTGTAGATGTTGCTGACGCTTTATTGAGTGACATAGTAAGAGTAGTTCCGGAGAGTAATGTATTTCTTACATTCACTTCTGCTGAAGGTTCACCATCAACTGTTGTGAACAAGTGTGAATTATTCATATTGAGGGAATTCTCTGTAGTCATGCCTGAAGAGCTTCTCCTACAAGACGAGCAGACATTTGTGTATGTTCCAATTCTCAAAATGCTTCAGACTTTGCTTAACAATGGAGAAATTTTAGATAAGGCCATGGCTTCAGAAACAAATGTATTGCAGGGATACAGATCTCACATGGATGGTTCCCTTTTCAAAGAGAGTTCTCTTTTATCAGAGGAAGAGTTCAGAATTTCTCTTATCTAGTACATTGATAACTTTGAGGTTTCAAACCCTCTAGGGTCATCTTGTAAGAAGCCAAACTATTTGCAATTTATTGGGTGCTTGGCAACCTCCACCCCAAATATCGCTCCTTGCTTCATGCCATTCAGCTTGCACTGCTGTGCAAGGTCAATACCATTAAGGAATATGGCCATGATAAAGTCCTTTGCCCTCGTGTTAAAGACCTTGTGACTCTTGAGAATTGAGGTGTGTATGTTGAGCAGTTAGGAGCCAGCATCAGAGGCACTGTATCATTTGTTGCTGCAGACAATCCTGCTGCTCATTCTTTGGGAGGATTCTTTGAAATCTTTACAGTAGTCTTTACGTGTTGATTCTGTATGGCTACGCATGAGGAAATACAGCACAAAGAAGTGCAGTCAGGTGCATTCCAACAAAGAACAAAAGAAAGGCAAGAGGTATTAGTATATTAGGTATTAGAGGTATATGTGCAAGAGGTATTGCAGGATGCAACCTTGGGTTAACAATATGGTGTAAAAAGAAACAAACAAACAAACAAAAAAAAAAGCTGCTTGCTGAGTGATAGCTTAGAGCACTTTCATGTTGTTAATGGTTTCCCACCAGACCTTTCGGAGGGCATGGCTCCTTTTGAGTTGGCCTTTATGTTGAAAGGTATGGATAGCAAAAGCATACTTTTCATTTCTTAATTTGAATATAGCCATCAAGCAGTTTCCTTATTCATTTTCTGACAAAACAAAACCAACCTCAAGTCATCAGGGAAACATTTGCCTCCCAGAGAACAATTGGGGAAATGGCCACGGAAATCATACACATCTTCGACTTCGACCTCTTTTCATAGGCCATCTCATTCCAGAGGGTGATCAGACTTGGGAAGTGTTGATGCTCTTGAAAGATGTAGTGGAGTTGTCATTGTCCTCAGGTTTCACAGAGGATTCTGTGTATTTTCTGCAGAGCAAAATTTCAGAACACAGAGATGCATTTGAAAGAGCATTCCCAGACAAAAGACTACGACCACTATTTGGAGCATTACTCAGAGCTCATTAAAGTGTTTAGGCATCTTTTTCAGGTGTGGACAATGCACTTTTTTTATTTTTCAAAAAAGGTGCACGCCAGAGCAACAATTTCAAGAACATAGCTCTCTCTCTAGCTGTGAGGTGTCAGAAAATGATGGCGTTCCATATAGCTGCCCCCTCCTTTTTTAAACCATCCATTGAGCTTACAAAAGTGAAGTCTGTGATGATTTCTTCATTTACACTCTGTGACATGAATGCCTGGCAAAGCACAGTCCTTGTAGCCTCCTCTGCCTTCTTAGATGGTGTTGAGTATAGTGTGGACATGGTGGTTTCAGTTGGTTCTTGTTCTGTGCATGGATTGTTGCTACATGTAGTTATAACTGAAGATGACATACACAAAGTTACTCTTACTGAAAGACCGCTCCATGTGGAAGATCTGATAAGACTGCTAAAAGACAAACTTAAGCCACAGTATGACTTCCCATCCCAAATTTTTGAGTTGACGTAGCCTACCGGCTGAGACAGGCAGATCTTGCTTACTAAAAGATGGTACTCGCCTCCACCCATCACGAGACATGAAACATGACATCCTTGAAAAATTTTCTGAAACGGTTTATAATTTTAAGGCTTACCCTTAAGATGAAGGATTTAATGACATTGCAAAAGCTTTAATTGTGAAAAATTCCAGCCTCAGGTGAGCCTGGATCCCAGACAGGCTGGTTTGGCTGGAAAAACAGTCTAAAATTTAAGAAGGCCAACTACCGATCAAAGTTAAGAAAAGCTGCATGTGAAGACATCAAAGTCAACAGCGGCAAGAAGAGCCAATTTAATCCATGGGGTGACACTGCTTCCAAAAACCATTAAGAGGCTGAAAAGAGGTGAGGCTAAATACTTGCCTGATGGACAAACTGAAGCAAGCCTTGAACAGGCCAGAATTGTGCTTGTGGAAGAAGAAGAAAAAACCAAGCGGAATTGTCATTCTACAACAGATGGACCAAATGTTTCCAATTCGACGGCGGGAGATTGTCGGAGATGCGCCCTCAGTACAGAGCATGGTGGACCGATGGCCAGCACTCTTCATTGAAAGCCAGGTAAGCTTCTGTTTATTCTACTTGAACTATATATCTGATGTTACATGGTGAAGCAAATTCACGTGTAGTGTGCTATCCCCCCGCTTCCCCACCCCACATATTTTTCAGGTGTGTTCTGAGTTCATAAGAACAGCAAGCCAAAATCTCCAGGAAGATTTCTTCATGAAGCTGGACCAGCTCGTGCCACCTTTTTTGCAACTCTTCAAGACATGAAAAGGGATTGTTGGACAGAAGCTGACTGAACTCCTGCAGGACATCACCTCGGTAGTAATTAATTTATTCATTTATTTTTTTCCAAGGGTGTGTTCAGTGTTTTGTAATCTAGTGTAAAGAAGATGGTCTCTCACACAGTCAAGATCATTTTCAACACATAGACCTGTTGATTGAGGTTACCATGTGCTGTCAGTAGGAAAACGAGTAGCAAAATTTGTCACAATATAGACAGAACATCAGACCAGCAGGTACAACTAATCTAAAGGCCACTTAAGTTTCCCCTTCAGTTTAAAGGAGAATCCTGGGGAAACAGAGCTAGGTGTAAAAAATGGCCGTAATTCTCATTTAAGATGCCCTCATAGGATGGCTTTAGCTCCCAGCTTACTATCTGGTATATGCTAGGGTTAGGTTTTGGCGAGATTACAACGGCTCCCCCCATCACAGTGTTATTGCGTGATTGAATAGGGAACCGAGGGAAGTGCACGGGCCGGCGCTTGTTAAGCCACTGCTATTGGTTGTGTAGCTGACCCCTGCTTGGCGTCTGCTACTTTAACAAACCCGATCGAGCCTAGCCCGATCGGCCTCTGAATCAGTAGGCCTGGAGCTGAGCATTTTTAGGAGAGACCTACTTTTGGGACCGAGATATTCAAGCTAAAGGTCACCCTGAAGCTTTGTGCAAACATCTAGTATGCCTCAGTTTGTGAATTTTATTAAGACTGTTGATTTGATCAATTTTAGGACA
>JAOVYU010055217.1:0-10247 GCA_025674565.1 Synodontis membranacea
GTGTGTGTGTGTGTGTGTGTGTGTGTTTCGTCTCTCCAGCTCTTGTAGACTCACATGTCCTTGCTATCTGTCTGATACCAAGCGGTTTTGTCCGTTATCCGTATGCTTGGTGGAATCAAGGACTGGTTACTGTAGAAACTGTCCCACAATGCACTGAGTGTGTTCCTGTTAAAGAAAAACAAAGCTCTCGTCTGAGGGTCCTGATGACAGTCAAAGAAAGAAGACACAAGATATTAACAGCCACAGTCTGCATTTCTCTGGGGAACCATCAAAGGTTCTCCATGTCCTGTTGAGAAGCCGGGCTTCCAGAGACCTTGTCAGATGAATCCTGAGAGAACCCATCAGATGCCAGGTTCCAACACTGTCCTCCTTTTAGGAGGCTATGAACCCTTAAAGAAGAGTTCCTATGTTCCCAAATATATCTGTGTATGAAGCTAAAGAATATTTTATCCACTCACCTTTTACATTGGATTCCTCAATAATCAATCAAGTTAATAAATCACACGAGTTATTTTTGGATAAGTTACAAGAGAAGAAATCAATAAACGCTGCCAGTATTACAGTGATTAAAGGTAGGAAGAGAAGTGATTTCTCTGATGGTAAAGTTAACCATTAAATCTCCTTCTATTGTCGTCTTAAAATTAAATTAATAATCAAACTAAATGACATTTTTCCTTAAGTATAATCTATCCTGCATTTGGCAGCAAAAATTCCACAAAATTTTCACCTTAAAATGTGATCATTTGCTAATGGTATAGAATGACAAAATAGAAAAATGATCTCGACCTGACTGGGATCAGCAGAGGAGAACAATCCAGGGTGCTTTGGGAGCTTGCTTGTTCCTCTGCGTGTCCACTGGCAGGAGAAAGACGCTCCAGGAGCTGCCACAGTAATCCCTCGCTTAGTCTTCTAAACAGTTCATTTACATAACTTTGCATAATTTACATTTACATAATTTACATTTACATAATTTACATAATGTTTATAAAGAAACAAAGTAAAGTAGATTTTTTTTGTAGTAGCTAAAGTACGTTAAACTGGCACCACATATCATTCTCCCACTTCCTTCTAACTGTGAATCCTGCCCCTCGACTAACACAACGCCTTACGTAAATAACCTTGTGTGACTGATGTGTGTGTGTGTGTGTTGGAAGATCGAGGCCTTAAGAACCCACAAGTATACACCACTAAAGTTATACGTTCCACGTATACACCACTAAAGCTTCCATTAACTTTAGCCAAATACATCCAAAATCAGTTTCTTCTCAATTCCTGATATTTATTCCTAGAAAACGTTCCCTGTCTTTGATCACTACTTTGTTTTAGGAATGTGAAATGTCAGAATAATGGTAGACAGGGTACCAGCAGTCATGGAAAACCTGGAGAAGTTTTGGAATTTCGAAAAAAAATTTCCAGGCCCTGGATAAGTTTTGGAATTCTTGGATAGAGAGGAAAAGTTTTGGAAAAGTTTCTGAAACTAGCCTTGTTCATTTTTGTTTCGGAAATGTACGGGCGGAAGTCAATAGTTAACTACCTTGGTAAACATCCGTTTTTGCCACTTTTACCGCACAGATTTCACGTATTTGAGATCTCTCTTTTTTTTTTTTTCTCACTATTCCAGTTTATATTGTTTCTTTTCTTTTTTTTTTTTTTTGCACGTATTTGAATTTTATTTAACACAGTTTCCTGTTTTTGACTCCATTTCGTATCCTATCATAAGGTACGTATAATTTGTGCATTTGAGAACTAATGCATCGTTAGCAGACCCAAGATTACAGGTACTAGACTTTAGACTTTATTTATTTATTTATTTATTTTTTCCCTATACAAATACTGTTCCATCAACATTAGTTTTACAAACTTGTGGGTTTTGGAAAATTTTCTTATGGTACTGGAAAAGTTTTGGAAAAGTCATGGAAATTTATTCCACCAGAATTGGGGGGAACGCTGGGTAGAGAGAATTAATTCTTTCATTTCCTGACATTCCCAGTTGGTCAGATGTTTTCATAAACGTTGCTGTATTTGGTAGCTTTGCTTTTAAATGGTTAAACTTGAGTTAAATGTTATGTGTAGCCTTCCACGTTGCTGGAATTTTGGTGTACAGTAAGTGAGTCAGGTTTGTAGGTCTTCATGCTCACACACCCTTTTTCAGTTCTGCCCACAAATTTGCTATCGGATTAAGGGAAGGGCTTTGTGATGGCCACCTTGACTTTGTTCTCCTTAAACCATTTTGCCGGAACTTTGGAGGTATCCTTGGTGAATCCTTGCACCAGTCCATCCTGCAGTAGCGAACCCCCACGCCACCTCCGTGCTTCACGGTTCAGATTGTGTTCTTCAGCTTGAATACCTCACTCTTTTTTTTTTCCCCCCTAAATATAACCATGGTTATTATGGCCAAAGACTCAAGTTTTGTTTCCTCAGACCAGAGGACATTTCTCCAAAAAGTAAGATATTTGTCTCCATGTGGACTTTTTTATGGCGTTTTTGGCGCAGTGAGTTCTTCCTTGCTGAGCAGGAAACATGGTTCCTCCAGCATCGTCTCAAGGTTTGCTGTTGATCTGGGATTGATTTACACTGTTCATGCCAGAGAACAATCATCTCTAGGCGAGGGAATTCATCTCCTTCCTGAACAGAATGATGACTGCGTGGTGTTTATATTGTGCTGCTATTGGTACAGATGAACATGGTACATTCAGATGTTTGGAAATTGCTCCCAAGGATGAACCAGACTTGTGGAGGTCCACGATTTCTTTCCTATGATGTCAAGCAAAGAGGCTCCAAGTTTAAAGTTGGGCCTTAAAATACCTCCATAGGAACACCTCCTCCTGACTCCAAATAGCCTATCAGGATCTAATTGGCTAAACGCTTGATGTCATCAAGGCTTGATGTCATCACTGCTTAATAACACAGTTAGCTTAGTGTGTGTAAACTTCTGACCCAATGGAATTGTGATATAGTCAGTTAAGAACTCACAGGATCACCAAGCAGAACCCCTTTAGCAAGCTAAGAACCCTTATCCTACGGAACCTCAAAGAGCCCCGGGGTTTCTGGAACATTACATTTACAAGTAAATTCTATTAGGAAGTTAAGAACCCTTAAAGAACCATTGAGTTGCCAAGTAGAACCCTTTTAGGAAACCTTTAATCAGATGGAGCCTTGAAGAACCATTGGGTTCCAGAACATTTGAGAACCCTTTTAGGAAGCTGTGAACCATTAATCAGTGTTCAGGAGCCCTTGTGTCACCAGAACATTGAACATCTCCTTGGCATTTGTGGTTACGTGGGTCATTATGTTTAAAGTGTTTATGTATTTTATTCTAAAGTGTCAGTCAAATAAGCCACACCCCCTGCGTTCATGATGATATCACAGTGTGGGAGTCGAGTCTTGTAGCAGTTAATCATTGTGTCGTTGCTGTATAACTGATCACCTGATTAGATCTTTTGTTCTGATTGGTGGATCAGGTTCTGATGAAACCCTCAGAAGTTCACAGATCTTGCTTGTATCTTAAACTCGATAACATTTCCGGAAGACATTTTCCACAGTTTTTGCAAATTTTCAGTTGTCTCGGATGTTTTTGTTTCGCCGGGCGATGAGGGAAGACCAGCAGGGAAGAATACGCCGAGTCGGCACATCGCGTCGTCAGGCTGTACATGAGGCACGGCCCACAAAAAAGTACCAGAACTTTCTGTAATCATAAAACTAGATGCGGAAAATGAAAAAATAAAACTGTAGCAGCACAGTGCCTTTAAAATCCAAGTAATTAAATTCAGATCCATCATTAGTGAAAACACGCTACCGATTCTGTAACCCTAACCGTTTCCCGAAGGGACCAAAAATCACAAAGTTCACAATAAACATCAAATTAAATACACTTTAGTACAGCGAATTATATTATAGATTAAATTAGAATCTATTCATATATTTATTTAATAATATATGAGCTAATTAAATACATCAATAAATAAAATGTAAATGAAATCAAGGTATTTAAATATAATTTTAATATTAATTAAGAAGAACTTTAAAAATATCTTTGCTTTGCATTCAGATAGAGGAGTTTTATATATATATAGTTTTATAGGAAGTAATTTGATTTCATTTATCCATCTGATTTAATTCAGTGTGTGATTTGTAGAGAACTTTTTGAAATATGCAAAGTGTGTGTGTGTGTGTGTGTGTGAGAGAGAATAATGTTCTAATATTAATATAATATTTAAAAGTTTTATAAAGTTTAGACAGAAATTGGAGTTAAAGGAGTGGAGTTTGATTAAAAGTCACTCTTTAGAGTCTGCAGGAGGATTATGGTTTTACGTGTGGATGATTTCAAACCTCCTTGTTGGCGTGAAGGCGACTGAAGGTTTCAATTTCAGTTTGCTGTGAATCGCAGTAATATTTCATACGCAGTGTAGAATCTGAATCAGATCTGCGGCTCGGCGTTAACTCACAGCTGGTCTGACAGGTGTGGCTTTCTGTCACTCACGTCTCGGTTCTGTACTCTCTGCTGCTATTGTTTGCTCTGGGTTTGAGCTTTGCCTCTCCCACTTTACAAAACACACACATGCAGACTTTTGTTCCACTCACACACACTCACACACACTCACACACACTCACACACGCTCACACACGCTCACACACACTCTCGCACTCTCACACACACTCTCGCACTCTCACTGGCGGGACGTTTCTCCAGAGTCGGACGGATGGCTTGCTTCTGAGGGTCACCGGGAGAACATTTTTATTTTATTTTTTGCGGCACTCTGAGCACTTCACCTTGAGACGCGCGCACACACACACACACACACACACACATTCCTCACAGGAGAACGATAAATTTTCTTCTTTTTCTTTCTTTTTTTCACTCCTGGTGTTCAGAGGCTCCTCGGGGCAGTCAGAGCTGTAATCATGGTAAGTTTACTGACGGAGATTCTCAGGATTTTTACTTCTGTTTTTTTTTTTTTTTTTACTTGTACCTGAAGGCAGGTAAGAACCGTCTTTAACCTCAGATAAGAGTTTCAACTTTAATCAGTCTTCAGTTGTTCAGAAAATATAAAAAACGTTTACGCATACACTAAGAAACACACAGTAAGAGTTCCTTCAGTTCGAGCAGGAGGTGTAACTGTAGAGCCGAAGTGATATTATAATAATAAATAATATCAGGATCATGATAAATCACACTGCAGTACTTATTTTTTTTAATTCAACACTTTGTTTAACATTAACACTTTAATTAACGAAACCGTTACATGAAATACGACTGATATTGAGGTTTTATATATCAGTAAAATCAGAAAAAAATATTTTCTACAAAATTTGTAAAGAAAACTGTAATAGTTGCTTCTCATAGCATGGTTTTATTTTTTAGGATCAATATTGATGTGAAGATGGAAGGAAAGAGTAAAAAATTAGTAAAATGTCGCTGATTAGATGTTAAAACACTGTTGTTTCAGAAATGAAATCTGATGAATCTACTCTTGAGCATGTTAAAAGTTTCTTTACATTTTTTTTTAAAAAGAAAAGTAATTATTTATTATTTTAAGGTTAATTTGAATCTTTTTTTTTTTTTTTTTTTGTTTCTGTATAAATACTTAAAGCAGCTGTGTAGAACTCTCTCATCTAGAACTCTTCTAGAACCTGAGGGATCCACTGAACCTTTAAAGAACCACTGAAGAACCCAAGTACCAAAATAAGGTTTCATCTCTGGCCAGGTTCTTTTCCTAAGAAGGAAATACTGAGTAATATTTTGGAGTTTCTTCTCCAGTTAATGTGCACACTCTGAGAACAAGGGTTCCTCAAGCATTCTTTAAGAGTTT
This sequence comes from Synodontis membranacea, assembly GCA_025674565.1. Lineage (NCBI taxonomy): Eukaryota > Metazoa > Chordata > Actinopteri > Siluriformes > Mochokidae > Synodontis > Synodontis membranacea. The sequence goes on from JAOVYU010055217.1 coordinate 5,811, forward strand.
ATTGGATAATGAAAGGTTCTTGGCGTCCAGAGAAAGGTTCTCTATCGTCTAGGAACATATGTAGAGGACACTTATGGGGAAAAGGTTTATGGCTTCATTGGATAATTTTCCTCAGCCTCGATTTAGAACCTAATGACAGGATAAAAACATGTTTCTGAGTTCTACATAGAACCATGAACCAGAGAGAACTATAGTGCGTAAAAGTAGTCGTAATTTTACTTTTGAAAGAAAAGAGATGTTAAAGGATTTACTGGATAATTTCAGGTTCTTAGCATCCAGAAGGGTTCTGTTGAGTAGTTCCTGTTGCATTGTTCAGTATAGAACCTTTAAAGGTTCCTGCAGAGAGGTCTGTAAAGTTATTTAAAAGATGTTCTTTAAGGTCTTTTCCCCCTCAGTGGTTTAAAATTCTTAGGTTCCTGAACAGGACGCATTTCGGATTCTTTGGACAGATTTTACACTCGACGTTGTTTTCTGTTTAAAAAAAAAAATCCTCCATGAAGTGACTGATTTTTACAAACTGGTGCAATTTCTTTCTTTTGCGTCAGAAGTTGAAAAAGTTTTAGTAAATGTTTCGAGTGAAGGCAGGCATGTTTTTAACCTGCTGACCAATCAGGACGTGAGGTCAGGGTCATGTGAGGAAAAATCAACAGGAGGACATCGGCTTTACTCTCGAGTGATCACTGTGACGTGTCAGACGGAAAATATTACAGTGCTGATATTCCAAAAAAAAAAACAAACAAAAGAAAAACAAATCGCGTGCTATTTATTTTCCCTTCACAATAAAAGTCCCAGCTTTTCTGTTAAATGTGTGAAAGTGGGCTTAAAGTGCTTCACTGCTATAAATCAGCCGCTTACCGAGTGAAGTTTTAGCTAACACGCTATCGCGACGTGACAAATGATATATCGCGATACGAGACATTTCTAAGATACACAATACACAGGTTTGTTAATAAAAACAGCTCTTTTATTTCCTAAACTCATCCTTTTTTACATCATAACTAAATGTTTCTAAAAGCTACAATCGTTCCTTTTAATTTGGCTATACGGCAGGTTTATTTAAATACATATTGATGAGGGTTCGATTATGCAGAGTGTTGGCTGGGCGCGTTGCTGTGAAAGCGCTGTTGCTATAGCAATGATAACGTATAAGAGCTGATTAACACGAACCTGATCTACAGAAATCACAGCGAGAATTCAGACACACTGTGGGGTTTATTTATTCATCCCGGGCAAAGTTTTAGCATTAGAGTAAATCCGTGTGTGTGTTGTGTGTGTGTGCGTGTGTGTGTGCACGTGTGTGTGTGCATGTGTGTGTGTGTGTGAGAGAGAGAGATTCACTCTGAACTCTTACATCACCTTTAATTATGGCGAATCCTCTCAGAGGTGCAAATGCACACACACACATTGAAGTGTATTAGCTGTGTGTGTGTGTGTGTGTGTGTGTGTGTGTGTGTGTGTGTGTGTGTGTGTGTGTGTGGGGATAATCAGTGCCAGAGGAGTCATGTAACAGAGAGAAACAGGTAGATGCTTTTCTTTTTCCTCTCTTTTCCTCTCCACATCAGCAGGTGAGGTCACTGCGAGTCTGCTGTGGTTTCAGTTTGTGTCGTTTATCCAGTGTGTTCAGTAGATCATTCAGATCTGTGATGACAGAAACAGGAGAATCAAGATGTGTTCTTTTTGGACACTTTTATGCAAATTAATTGCGCCATCGCGCGCCTCCTCGAGCTCCCTCTCGGCTCTGTGGCGTCCCGCGTTTCTCTCCTCGCGCCGCAGGACGTCAGGGTTTATCTGCGCAAAAGTTCTCTCTAAACAGAAGTGTATTTTTCTTTCTGTTCCTTTTTTAGTCTTTGTTTTCATTCAGATTTTTTTTAAATATGTATTTCTTCTTCTTATAAAAACAATTCTTGTCTTTCATCATGTATTCTGTTTCCTGGAGGCAGACATTCTTTCTTACAGTAATGATTGAATAAATGCCGTCTATGATTCGCTCCACTGCGAATAATTGAACTGTAAAGTCGTCTGTGACATAAATAATCCAGGTGCAGTCGAGACGGACTGACTGGCAGCTGTGTAGAGCATGACCCTCGACCCCCGCCTCTGCTCCTACGTTTATTTAAAGATGTAAAGGATAAGATTTGTATGTTTTAAAGAGTAAAAACAATAGATGATCTTTCTATAAACAGACTTGATCAGCGTTAACTCACCTGCGCGGCCCACCCTGGAAAAGTCTGACGCACAGAGCACTTCTTTTCATACCTCTATCTATACTCTGGCTTTCTGTTTTTTTTTTTTTTTTTAAATATCTTTTTCATCCCTCGCTTTTTCGCCCATTAGCTTCAGTTCGTATCTGGAGGTGTGACTGCTCCTGGAGATTAAACGCTAGAAACGCTGAATTGCTTAAACGTCATTACGTAGTTGCACCTTAAATAAATATAGAATAACGTTTTCTCTGCTCCTCTTTCTTTCTTTCTTTCTTTCTTTCTTTCTTTCTTTCTTTCTTTCTTTCTCATCCCTCCATTTTTACTTCCTCCTAATAACAGCTAATTTTCTTACAGTTAATGAGTAACATGCAATCAGCTAGCGGCTAATGTGTTAACAGCTAACATGCTAAGGTCTAAAGAGCTAATGGCTGACGTTTTATCTAAATTAATCTGTGTTGAATTAATCTGCCTTCTTTCATTTTGTTCTTTCTTCTTTATAGAATTTGATTTTTAAAAATTTTCTTTCTTTTTTCCCCCCTTTTTTTCCAGGTTCTTTTTCTTTGTTAGTCATTATCCTAATATTTTATTAATATTTTATTAATATTTTATTAACATATTTACGGATTTTGCTAAGATTAAAATTTTTCTTGCCTTTTTTCTTTCTTTCCTTTTGATCTTCTTTAAAATAGTTTTGTATGTTTTTTTCTGTTCTTTCTTTTATTCTTTTTTTCTGCATTTTTTTAAATTATGTTTTTATTTAGAAGTGATTATTAAACACTGCGGAGGTGAACTAAGAGACGGAGGAGCGGTGTTTTCTCTCGGCTGTAGCGTTAGCCAGGGGATTAATTAGCGTGCGATTTCATTAACAGTCTCCGGCTCCAGACGTCCCTCAGACGTTCCACAGTTCCACGGCAGTCACTCCAGTCAGGTCCTCGTGGTCGAGGTTGGAGTCTTCTGGTCTGTTAAGGTGTTAATAAACGTGGTCTGATGACGCACGGCTGTTTTCATTCCTGGATTTTTTTTTGTCTTTGCCGTTTTGTATTTTTCTTTCTCAGAATGTTTAAAATGCGGCTCTGCAGGATGGCCCGCCTTGTCACGGACACATTCGTGTCATGCAGATGTTTGTAGAATACGGACGGCCCGGTCCGACTGGTTCCAGCTGCTCCGTAACTCATCGCTGTGATTTACGCGCTTTTATGTTCACAACAATAGCAACAAAAGCAACAAAAGCAGTGGGAGGATTTCAGAGTTAGCAATGAGGTGTTCCTTGGGTTTTATTTATTTTTTTGGGTTTCGTGACAAAATGTGAAAGAGTATCGAGGCTTAAAATTAGTGCTGAGTAGAATTTGTGATTTCACACAGAAACTAACAGTGCAGCAATATCCAGCACGCACAACGTCGCACAAACACTCGCTAGATCCTAGTGCCGTCATAACGACGTAACCGTTACCAGTAAACGAGTACATCAGTCAGATCGCTTTAAGAAACTTTAATCTCTCTCTCTTATTACAGTCTGAGTTTCAGCTCAGAATCCTCGTGTGATGTCATTTCCTGTCTGTTCGTAGGGACTCTCTTATGAAGGCGTTCTCTTTGTTCTTTCTTTTGATTGTTTTTTTTTTCTTTGTCATTTATGCTTTTGTACTCCATTTTTGTTTCCTTTATTATTATTTCTTTTAAAAATTTTCCATTGTTTTTCTTTTCTTTCTAATTTTGTCCTTATATCCATTTTATTTTTTCTTAACTTTTAATTATTTTATTTTAATTATTTATTTATTTTTTTCCAATTTTTGCCTGACGAACACCTGAGCGCTGACTTTAACTCCAGCTGTAAGACAGAAAATGTTTATATATAATATAATATACAGTATGGCTCTATCGTTCATAATGGCATATATACACTAGGGATGCACCGAATATTCGGCCACCGAAAATTTTCGGCTGAAAATGGGCAAAAATGCATTTTTGAAAAAAATTTGTTTTGGATTTATCTACTTTACACATTTGTATGCACTTTGTTGTAGTAGTCCTACATAGAGCTGAAGATCTTGATTTCTATCATTGTACACGGGCTCGGGGCGGGCTCGGGCTTGCGCAGTAAATGAGCGGTCAGGTGATGCGTTTCGATTAGCGCAAGAAAGATACGAAAATAGATCCTGAGGAGGTGAAACGGCAACGAAAGCAAAGTCTGAGGTGTGGAACAGAGAGCTGTGTGCGTGCATTTGAATAATGTCGGGCT
>JAOVYU010055382.1:0-10241 GCA_025674565.1 Synodontis membranacea
TATTGAAATATAATGAAAATCTATTCTCAATTTACTTACTTAGTTGAACACAAAGCTAAAAACAGCATTTTATTCTTGCAGGAACTGAAAAAAGACGTGCATAAAATTATTCTTCTACAGCTCAGAGACTCTCTCTTTCTTTATCTTTATAGCAGTCAAGGAGTTTACTGCCCTCTAGTGACAGGAAGAAACTAACAGGCAGCCTTAGTTTTAAGTTGTACTGCCCTCTACTGACAGGGAGAACTAACAGGCCGCCTTAGTTTTAGGTGAAGAAATTCGGGAGTCTACTTCCGGGTCGGTGCGCGGTGACGTGGGCAGTGTGTGACAGTTATTGTTTAATGGCAGGTTTTTTTGAGGATTTCGCAGATGTGTGAAAAAAATGCAAATTTAAATTAGTTAGGTTCGACTGAAAATTTCGCGAATCTGCGAAGCCACGAATACGGAAAAGCGAATACACGAGGTATTGCTGTATACCTATTTTTGATACTAGTACTAGTCTAGCAATATGAGTTAGCAAGATCTAATCTCTAAGACTAGCTGTCTTAGATGTTATTTCTGATAATAATTTTAGGTTATATTTGTAAATGTTCATGATAAGGCTGACTAGCTGGCTGACTAGCATGAGCTAACTTACTAGTACTAGTCTAGCAAAATGAGTTAGCAAGAATTCTTAATTCTTTTAATTCTAATTATCTTAAGATGCCTGAGAGGATTTTTAAGTCATATACAAAAAATATCTTCAGTGACTTTCATCAGTTAAACTAGCTGGCTAGCTAACCTGACAGGATTTCTCAGAGGATTTTAAGATGCGTTTAAAATTTTAAAATGCGTCTAAATCTAATCTCTAAGACTAGCTGGCTTAGCATTCGACACTTAGATATTAATACTGACAATAATTTTAGGTTATATCTGTAAATGTTCATGATAAGGCTGACTAGCTGACTGACTAGCATGAGCTAACGACAGGATTTTTGAGAGTATTTTTAAACTATATACATATTTTGATACTAGTACTAGTCTAGGAATATGAGTTAGCAAGAATTCTTAATTCTTTTAATTCTTATTATCTGAAGATACCTGAGAGGATTTTTAAGTCATATACAAAAAATATCTCTGACTTTCATCAGTTAAACTAGCTGGCTAGCTAACCTGACAGGATTTCTCAGAGAAATGTATAAATTATAAATCCATAATTTTGCTGTTAAAACTAGTCTAGTTACATAAGATTAAAAGAAGAGGATTTTTAAAGTCATATACACATATTTCTTCACTAAAACATGCTGTCTTAAAATAAGCTAACAACTAAGTTTCTGAGACAAATTTTAGATCATGTTCATAAACATTTATGGTATTGTCTGCTAAAGATGGCTAGCTGACATGAGCTAATTTGACAGAATTTCATGTTCATCAATGTTTCTAAATTTCATCACTAAGACAAGCTAGCTAGCTAACATAAGCTAGCACCACAGGATTTCTGAGAGAATTTTTTTTTTAACACTTTTACATGCATAAATATTTATAATCTTTATGAGTAAGACTAGTCTGCTAGCTTGCATAAACTAACAGGACATGGTTTTGAACATTTTAAAATTTAAATGTATAATTTTTTTATGCTAGTACTAATCTAGCAACATGACCTGTCATGTCAAGACTAGCTGTCTATCATAATTGCTCATAATATTCCCTAGCTAGCTACTACTAGCTAATGGTTTTGGGATTAATAACTTCATAATTTCTTAGAAGAATTTAAAACCTATCCTCCTAAATGTTCATAATCTTCAGACTATAAAGTATAGGGATCAAGCTAAAATTACTAATTCCTCCGGATTTCTGAGAGGATCTTTAGGTCAAAGTCAAAAAAAAATTTTTTTTCATCGCTAATGCTTGATAACTTGATAACACAACAAGATCGTTTTTACTCACATACTAACTCACATAAAACTAGCTAACGAGCTAATCTGACAGGATTTCTCAGGGGATTGATAATAAAGATAATGATTTTCACTATTAAGGCTAAAAACTAACCAATACAAGATTATTGGACAGGATTTCTGGACAGGATATTTTTTTTAAATTATTTTCAATAAATGGAAAAATTTTCACTTATAAACTAAAAAAAAAAAAAAAACCCAAGCTAACATGAGCTACAGAATTTCTGGTCTGATTTTTAAGCTATTTTTATTAAAAAAAAAAAAAAAAAAGTCAATGCACAAAGTCACTGCTAATGCTATTAAATTAGGTAACATGAGATAATTTGACAAGATTTCTGTGAGGATTCTTAAATGTTTTACTGTTAACACTATGAAACTAATTAACATCAGCTAATTTGACAGGATTTTAACTCAGTTCCATAAATTCTAACTCTTCATACCATGAAACTTGCTAACCAGAGCTACTTTAACAGGATTTTTAAGTAATTTAGATACATTAAATCCATAGAGATACATTAAATCCATAATCTTCACCGCAAACTCTAGCCGCTTTGCTAACATAAACTAACCTGAGAAAATATCTGGGCAAACGTTAGTCATAAATCTACTTCTGAGCACCAAAATCTAGGTTTGTCTTCAGTGATTTTATCTTATATATTGGCTCAAAGACACAACTAATAGTACTACTGTAAACACCTTCAGTATTTTAGGATAAAGAAAATTAAATCAGGGGTTGGTAAAGGTGAGAGCAGGTTTAGTTAATTATGTAGATTTACTAAGTACTGTACTTCGCAGCCATGCTGCCCTGAGAATGCCCGATCTTGCCTGTTCTCGGAAAATAAGCAGAGGCGGGACTGGTTAGTACTGGGATGGGAGACCGCCAGGCAATACCACGTGCTTTAAAAAGACCCAACCACAAGGGGGTGCATACTCTAGTGTATTCCTGTGTGCCGGTCCCAAGCCCGGATAAATGGGGAGGGTTGCGTCAGGAAGGGCATCCAGCGTAAAAAGCTCTGCCAAATCGAACATGTGGTGGAAAAAAAGATCTGCTGTGGTGACCCCTAACGGAAGCAGCCGAAAGAAAAAACAAAACAAAACAAAAAAGCTATATATTGTACTTCAGTACAGATTCAAAGTACTTGCACTTTACTTCATATTTCCATTTTATGCAACTTTCTACTTTTACTCTTTTACTCTTTTACTATTTTTCTAATCACTCAGAGGCAAATATTGTACTTTTTACTCCACCACATTTGTCTCATAAATGTCTGTTGTAGTTTCTAGTTTCTTTTAAGATTATTACAATTTTTTCATACCCTTGTCCAGTGAATTTGAATGTGAATGTTTGTTACAAACTGAAGGATCAAGTGTTCCTTTATGGTTTGAGAACATTACTCCACTTCATAAAATAAATAAACTGTTTAATAACCTTCTTGGAGTAGCGTGAAACTATATCATCACAAAGCTGAAAACAGGGCTGTTCTTCTGTGCTCATACTGTACATGGGTGTAACAATATATAAAATTAGGAAAGTAGATCAATTATAATCACCTGCAGTAGTAAAATGGAATCAGATGTACAGTATATACAGTAAATATTAATGCAGTAGTTTTTATTGGTCCAAAAACATCATATATAATAAAACTGACTGGGACCATTCATTAGAGAATGAATAATTTTACTTTTGATACTTTAAGTACATTTTTTTCCGGTAACACTGTCATGCTTTTACTTGAGCAATGTTTTGAACACAGGATTTTTTACTTGCTTATACTGAAATTTTTTACAAAATCTTGTTACAGCACTAAAAGAATAGAAAGTTTTGCACAATAATAAAGGTAGTAAAAAAGGTGGCGATAGCTCATATTTAAGATCCACCAAAATTACATTATTATTTAACACGATTAAAAAAGGAAAATTAAACAGATCCAAATGATAATTTAATGTCCAGACAGCTATCTGTTATGGTTAGAATTGAGTCAGTCAGTTGCATAAAATTAATAATGATATTTGCATAATGTATCACGGTATTGATTTTGTATCAAAAGTCATGCTGTCCTGTGCCGTGGTCAATCGGTATCTGGCGTATTGTGTGTTTATGCAGTGAGTCTCCGTAGTGCACAAAGTGCTAGCACAGCTTTCTGTCCGCGTTACTCAGTATAATCACATCACTAAAAATGCCTGAGCTGCAGGTCACTCTGGACCTGGAGAACCTCCGATCTGTATATTGTAGTGTTCGCCATGTGCACAACACACCTCATACAATTCATCAACTAATTAACAAGATGAAGTGGGTGTTCTAAAGCAGAGAACATTTGCAGGACAGGGGGTTCTCCAGGACCGGGGCTGGGAACGTGAAGTCTAGGTAACTATATTATATATATTTTATTAAATATTAGTAGGGAAAGAAAAAACTTTGGTTTACTTTAGCATAACGCAATACTTTGTCTTGTATATGCCAATCCTCTCTCTCTCTCTCTCTCTCTCTCTCTCTCTCTCTCATTATTATTATTATTATTATTATTGTCTGTATATTCTGCGCAAATGCTGAACTTGACTGGGGAGAGAAGATGGAAAGTGCTGTATTGTGATATGAACACTAGGTGGCACAATATCCTAAAAAATGGAGCATCCTTGCGTCTTAAGCGCTTCAGTTTGGGATGTGCTGTTATTCAGCTTCTCACTATCCTGCAATAATAAACGCACAATATATTGTCAAAAAACACTATCCCTTGCATTCCGTTTGGGATAAGATGCAGCATTTTTTGTGCAGCATTTTTTCTTCTCACTGGATGGTTGCGTAAAGATGGAGAGTTCATTGGTTTAGGCTTTGGGATACTGGTCAGAAGGTTGTGAGCTGAAATCCTGGCCCTTATAATCCTTCATTAGAAGTATATAAATGAGGAAATATTGGGAAACGTTCAGCTTGGTCTACTTACACGTGTTTGAATTAATAAAATGATGTTTAATTATTTGTAGGCCAGTTAATTGATTTATTAAAGATTGTTTAACAGCTCTTCAGCTGATCCGTTTATGATGGCAATTAGCATTCATTCATATTATTGTGGTCAGACTGGTGGTGGAACTGGAGGTTGTCCCAGGAACTCCGGGAGTGAGAGGGGACTACACCCTGGGCAAAACGCCAGACCAGCACAGGACACCAAACGCACATTCACACTTTCATTCACAACTAATTTCATTCACTAACAATTAGAGTACCCAACTTGCCTGCATGCAGAAACGTATTGTTGGGTTTCACCTTCTTATTTCATGAAGATGGGAAGCAGTTTGACTAGCTAATCACTTTTAAAGACCCTGATAAAATATCGAGCAAATATCATGATTTGCTAATTTAATATTTGTGCATGACTCGTTGTGAGTGTCATTTTGGTGCTCCTATTGCCACTGCCAAAATCTTAAAATACACCACTAAGCAATTTAAATAAAAATCAGTCAACTTTAATTCAGATGGGAATATTATGTAAATGTGCATTGCGCCATATGGCACATCACTTCTGGCTCTTATTATAGTCCACTTTAATTAAATAATTTATTGCTGTTATTTAATCTTTTCAAGGGAATTGATTCCAGTGCGCAGACTTTTAGAAATGGGTTTTATGCTGCCCTCCAGCCGATAGAAGTTTTGCTGCGTTATTTAAAACAGCAACAACAACCAGGTTATTGCATCATAAATTATGTCACTCAAAGCTTTTTCAAAAGCTAGTTCTTTATTAGCTGAACCTGCCAGTTTGAAGTGTTTGCTATTTACAATAGCTGTATAAGGTTGTTTTGGAAAAAAAAAAAAAAAAGATATAAAGATCAGACCATATATTTATATATTTGAAAAAAATATAATAGAGTCCCATGGCTCCAGTGAAAAGAAAAACTTAAAGAAAGCAAACGTCAGAGACCAAATCTGTATTGTCTGAACACCTACCTTTCGAGGACTTCATAAGAAGCCTAATAATTTGCGTTAAAATGGTAGAAAAATCTGTATTGGTTTAAATATCTGTTGTGGGTTTTTTTTGCTCCAGTGCATCAGTAATGTTATGGAATCCCACTGCTATTCTTGGCAGAAAATAAACTCCACCAGCCTCAGTGTCATGCATAAGCATTTCGTATAATTTAATCCACAAACAATGATTTATTCATGTGGAATAAGCAACTCCTCTGGCTTTGATGAAGAAAATTTCATCTTGCAGGCTTTCTCTGTAATAAACGAAACTTTCTGCCTGCAGAAAGAATCTGATCTTGCTTCGGGGGTTCAGCTTGTCAGCCTGGGTTTCAATTATGCCACACAAAGGCCATTTTGATGTAGAGTGAAAGAGATGTGAAAAGCGTGTGAGAAAGCAGGGACAGGACATAGATTCCCACGTTTAATGCGACGGGCGCTTACTGCCAAAACCACGTGAATGTTTAATGCGGCTCCAGCACGTGGAGCTGAGCCTCTCTTCACGTTGCAGGCCACGTGATCCACCCATGTCGTGTCAGCAGTCTCGCTAAAGCTTTGAGACTCCACATATGAACACACAAAACCCTTTTTAATCGACTCCGCTCTTTTTCAGACGTCCCATGATGCGTCCCAGGGAGCATCATGGCTTTATAGTTTTCTAGATTTACATAATATATTCATCAACGTTATTCTGAGGGTGTTTTACTAATGCTGCTCCATGATTATTGCTACAGATAAAGAATAAAACACTCTGTCTTACGTTGTTTTTGGAAAACAATCAACAACAAGGCGGTGCGATAAAACCGAGTTACTCTAACCGATTTCCAATAACAGCATGTACCAAAGATCTTTATTCTTCATATACTGTACAACAACAAAAAAAACAAGGATTACATTTTAGATTAATTAAAGAACGATACGTTTATAGTTACATTTAGTGTTTGTGTAACGTGAGAAGACGTCAGGAAAAACTTAAAGTTATAGCTTTAACCTCTGACTGTTACAGAACGCTGACACTGGAGACTCCTTCTATAAATTTTAAAGAAACAAATCAACAATCACACACATTTTTTTTTTATTATTATTTATACGTGTGGATTGTATGTTGTTACCATAGAAACGATAACATTAATATAAACCTGTGATTTGTAACTGCACTACTGAATTAATCAACACCTTCTGACCAATCACAACCCAGAATTCAGCATTACGGTACAGAAGACTAGTATTATTTTTATATCACAAAGATATGTTACATTTTAATCATGGTTTACATAATGTTTTTTTTAATGCCTTTAATATTTAATGTTTGTTTAATGCCTTCATTGTTTTTTATGAGGTTCTTTTATCATAAGGAACTTAATGACTATTTATCTAAAAAAAAAACCCCACAAACATCTTGGTGTATTGTATAATTAATGACAAGCATGACTTAATTACTGGTATGTTATTTTTATTTTTTAATCAAAATAAAAAATGGGTTAAATGATTTCTTGCCAGTTTCAGACTCTACATGCAGTAAAATACAATATTAACTTGACTTTATTAATCTAAATTATATCAATTAGCTTATTACTACTTTATCATTAAATATGCCTTGAAACAGCGAGCTCATTTTAGTGGTGAGAAATTTAATATGAGTGACAGTACTAAGCTCCACCCACTTTCTGCCTTCATCTGTACATTTCAGGGTGCAAATACTTGTCTCTCAAATGGTGTTCTTAAGTTCTTACCTTATTAGTGAATTTAGCACGTAACTCATTCAAGGTACGTAATTAGACCTTAGGGATTGGATTAGTGCTGTACCTTCATGAGTACATTTACATCACTTGTACCTTGGGGACGTTGAGGCTGGTTCTTGATTAGTCAGAAGGTTCTCAAGGAACTGTGCGATTGTGAAAGTGTGAAATGTTCGGCATTTTCTTTTAAGCTCAGTATGAGGTTCTGTTCATTTTTGGGCCACCGAACGAGATGGTATGTAATATAGCAAAATGACCATGATGTTTCTTGATGATCATGTAGTCCCACCAATTCCCGGTCCTCCTTTCAGAGTTGAGCTGTTCTTTTCCATTTCAAAGTCTTCTGAACTGCCCCAAACTGCCTCACCCCTCTCTCGTGTGCTTACTTTTCTGACCTTCTACAGGGACTGAAGTTCAGTAATAAGGCTAACTCGAAGTCTTTATGAACCCTGGGATTAATCTTCATTTAGAGTGGATAGCAGATTCTGCACATATCTACTTAACGGTCTTAAACACTTTTTTTTTTTCCTTAATAGCTCAAATCCTTGGTCCATAATTCGCCATAATTTTTCCCGTGAAAGAATTATTGGATTAAAATGATAATAACCAATTTTTTTTAATGTCCTGTTTCACCTTCTCCTCCCACATCAATTTCACAAGTAAGGCTGAGAACCAGCGCTGCCCTTACCAACTCTGTTGCCGCCTGGACCTACAGGCTCAAGTTCAAGTTCATTTGAGCTCTACGGTCATTTTAACTATATACATGTGGAACAGTGCTCATACTGTAAGGTTTCACTCCTGGGATGAAAACCTTTATCATTTTCCTCCATTTTATATTGGTTTATATACTGTGTCTGTCTCTACTTCTTTAAGTGTCATTGTGGGTGAGTAGTCTTCCACAATTGACTGCAGGCTGGTGTGTACCGTACGTGTTCGTTTTCAAATGCCCAATTTTTGTGCCCCTTGAAATGCGCTGTTTCACTCTGAAATACATCATGCAGAAAAAAAAGTCCATTTCATAATTTTGAATATGGCAGCTGACTGGAGTTTGTACAGTATGTTCTCCCTTCGCCTGCGCGGGTTTCCTCCGGGTGCTCTGGTTTCCTCCCACATTCCAAAGTCAGATTAGGTCAACTGGCTACTCTAAATTGCCCATAGGTGTGAATGTGAGTAGTTGTTTATCTGTGTTGTAGCCCTGTGATAGCTCTGTCCAGGGTGAACCCCACCTCTCCTGAAGTCAGCTGGGATTGGCTTCAGCTCCCACCCGGGATCCTGAAGGATAAATGGAATAGATGATGGATGGGTGTCTTTGGAAAGAATCAAACACATGACCTTGCAGTTACTAATAATCTTTGGTTAATAATCTTTTGACCAAGTCAAGGCTGTGAACCTGTGTCCAAAACGGAGTAAGTTCAGTTCTCAACACTGGAGGGATTTTTCAATGAAGAGTCTGTTCAACCCTGTGTTATTACATCATTCAGCAAATAGCGAATAGCTTTGTGGAATCGCACAGCAGATCATTCATGAGTGAAGGCCTCCAAGTGTTTGCAAACACTCAGCGTTTAACACTTACATTTGACAGTCTTGATAGTAGCCAGTGAATCTGCCAAATCAATTCAGGGTCGATGCGACATTGCTGAAGAAAGTAATCAGTTTAAAGAATGAATCGTTGCCCTTCTCGATTTGTGCCTTAGGATGCAGCATGGATGGATGAATTAATAGATATAACCAAGCACTAAAAGCACTTTAGGGCCAAATTAAACACTAGTTTAGCCTGGTTTATTCTAATATTTATTATCTAATAACATTACTAATTTAATATTAATTTCTATGCTGTTTAATTATAATGTGGGATTTTTGGTTTACAAAAATTGCTATGGTTGGATGAATAGATGGATCGATGTGTTGATGTAGGGTCAGATGGATGAATTTGTAAGATTGTGTATGGACTGGGGGATGGATGATGGATGGGTGAGTGAACTGATGGGTGAGTGAATGTGCTACATGGATTGATGGTTGAGGGAGCAGTATTGTACTGTAAATGGGTGGATTTGTAGATGGATAGGTGGATGAATGGATGGATAGATATGGCTTTTGAAGTGTGGTTAGGTAGGTAGATGGAGGGATGGATGTATTTGGGTGTTAACGTATGTTCTGATGGATGGATGGATGGATGGATGGATAGATGTATTAGATGGATCAATGGTTGAGTGGATAGTATTGTTAACGGTTTGATGAATGGATGGATGGATAATTGATGGATGGATGAACTTGTACATGGATGTATGGACAGATGTAAGGATGAGTGGGTGAGAATATAAATGGATGGATTTGTACATGGATAGATGAGTGGATGGAAGATTGGACAGATGGACATGGATAGATGGATGGGTGAGTAAATGGATGGGCGGATGGATAGATAGATCGAAGTATTATAGATGAATGGCTGGACGAAACTACTGTCGCTTTGTAATATTACCACTGATTGATTGATGAAGGTGCTTTTATGCCGCGGAATCCACTGATCAGAAGTAATCACTACCACCAGATGCTTGCATACAGTAAGAAGGCTGGATGGAAGGAATGATAGATGGATGGGATGACTAACATCTTATATAT
>JAOVYU010055401.1:0-10241 GCA_025674565.1 Synodontis membranacea
CAACTTAACTCAGTTACGTGGAACCTGTTGACACTAAAAAGTTAAGTAATGCCAACATATAATTTTTTTGAGTGTACAGTGCAATTAGAGCGATTAATGTTTATATAGCTACAGTACAATTACAACAATTAAGATCTATAAAGCTATACATTTTTTTCTTTTCTACACACCACTGGTTTTAGAATGATTAACACCACCAAATAATATTTAGTGACGGCTCCTGGAGAGAAGAAGAGCATTGTTACAGTCTCTTCTTGCAACGTCTAAAGAGCAGACGCGTTCATTCCCATCTAGGAGTCCTCAATGTCGAACATTTCTGTACTGTTTCTGTGCTTAAACAGACATTCCTCCTTCAGTCACCTCAATTTTATTTGTTTAACACTTTAATGGACATCGTCACAAAGCAGCAGATTTACATGAATCCAGACGCATATTTAGATTTATCCCTAATGAGCAGGTTAGAGGTGATGGTGGAGAGGAAAACTAATGAGATGACATGAAGAAACGCTGAGAGACTCAAAGGGAACTGGTGGCACCAGATAGTGTGATTATAAATCATTACAATACAGACAATTTTGTCAACAGCCATGTGGCTGAGATGATAACTGTGGAACACAAACAATTCCTAGCATTAAGATTAGTTCCTAAAGAAATCCTCATCACCTGGATCCCTACTCACACAGCAGAAGGCACTAATGATCCATTTGCCAGGGTTTACATTGGATATCATCGTGTTTTGAAGATGTACACGTACTGTAAGACAACCTGGTTTTCGCTGTAAATGATTCCTGCCAAACATTCAAACGATGTGTATGACCAAAGAGGTTGATTTTAGATAATAGGTCTTTTAGATAATATTCAATTGTAATTTTCATGCTGTACTTTGTGAAATGCTCTCAGGCATGACTCTTTTTGTTCCCTTAAAGATGGAGGAATCATGTATAAAAACTGCTGTAAGTCCAACACATTTCAGCCAACTTAGGTGGAAATTTCCTTACATTAAAGCTGAATGTCTGCACTTTTGAGTATACTGTATTCCGAAATACACTATAGCAGACAGCAGCAAAATTAACACCTTTTTCAAATTCCAAATATTTACATACAAAGACTAGGAGGTTTTTTTTTTCCAGTGTTGAAGTGCCAATATTATCAGCTGATATGAGCTAACTGTTGATAAACAAAAAATTAAAGAAATGGAGAAAGAGAAGATGGATACTTTATCCATGTTATGAGTTGTCGTTGCATGAGTTGTCCACCAGAGGGCACACTGCAACTGAACTGTTGGCAACTTGCGTTTGGAAATCACAACAATCAGCTGATCTGAGCAGAGAAGCGGCAGCATGTCAAACAGATGAAGGCGTTCAGCAACAAAAACAAACAAAAACATACTTAATTATGTAAAGTATCATGTCAACTCCATGATCTAGCATGCTGTAGCGGTGTGACCTGACGTTCAGAACAAATACTGGCTAGAGGTTCAACAAAAGCATTTTGAGGTTGTGTGAATCCTCTGATGTTTTTGGTATCTGTATGTAAACAGGATCAGTGGAGCGATGTGTGCAGGTATGGACAGAGAGGAGGCGGGTCAGGTAATGCACCATGATTCTTAGGTATCTTATTACTGTCAGTCTGCTTATTTGTATCTTGACATGAACACACACACACACACACACACACACACGGAGCGTGAACTTGACGGAGTGAAAGCTGTGATTCTGGGACGGACTGGTTTCTGATTTGGTTTTGTGCACTGAACAGCGTGAACGATGTCTTTACACCATGTGATCTGAGTCAGATTGCATGAGCTCACCTGTTACCTGTTCACACTACAACAATAACCAGGAGAGAGATCTGCTGATTACGTCCTGGACATGTGGGTACATGCACTATTCCTACACACACACACACACACACACACACACACACACGGTATACAGGAGTTCTAATCCATGCAGTGAAAGACAGAAGGTAAACATGACTTCATACAGCATTCCTGTGTTCTTAGACAAGCAGGAAAGTAAACACACACAAACCGCACTGACGCTTTTAGACTCTGAAATCTTCAGTGTGATTCTGGAGACGTCTTTATTTATTTATTTATTTATTTTAACCCAGAAACTGGAAACTAAACATCAGCATCTCAGCTACATGTCCACAAATTTACACTGTTACACACACACGCACACACACACACACACACACACACACACACCTCAACACACACACACACCTCAACACACACCCACACCTCAACACACACACACACACCTCATCACACATACACCTGAAAACACACACACACACACACCACACACACCTCATCACACATACACCTGAAAACACACACACACACACACACCTCAACACACACACCTCAACACACACCTCATCACACACACCTCAACACACACACATCGCATTCTGCTGTTCACTGATCACTGTGTGTGTGTTCAGGTGTGTGTGTGTGTGTTGAGGTGTGTGTGTGTGCGCGTGTGTGTGTTGAGGTGTGTGTGTGTGTTCAGGTGTGTGCGTGTGTTCAGGTGTGTGTGTGTGTGTGTGTGCGCGTATGTGTGTGTGTGTGTGTGTTGAGGTGTGTGTGAGGGTGTGTGTGAGGGTGTGTGTGTGTGTTCAGGTGTGTGTGTGTGTGTGTGTGTGTGTGTGTGTTGAGGTGTGTGTGAGGGTGTGTGTGTTGAGGTGTGTGTGTGTGTGTGTGTGTGTGTACAGCAGTGACAGCTCAATACACAGTAAATGCAGCGGTGCTAATTTGCACACCTAAATACAGTTCAGGCCTCGGCACACACACACACACACACACCTCAACACACACAAACACACACCTCAACACACACACACCTCAACACACACACACCTCAACACACACACACACACACACACACACACGAAGTTAGCTTCATTACCGTTTTAGCCGAAGCTGAATTTTTAGTAAGAATGCTTTCAGTAACACCGACATGTATCACATCCTGCTACACACACTCTCACACACACACACACACACACACTCTCACACACACACAGCTTCCTCCGGTTAGCTAGCGGAACCGGCTAATCTCGGAGCACAGCTAGCGGCTCTCACCGATGTGGTTGTCCTCGATGTGAGCGATGAGCTCCGCCAGAGAGTCGAAGTGCAGCCCGCAGCCACCGAACCGACACGCGTTCGAGAAGAAGGAGGCGGCCGCGACACTCGCCATCTCCGCCAGCGGGTAGAGCAGAGGAAGAGGATGAGGAAGAGGAGAGGAAGAGGAGGGGGAGAGGAGAGCAGAAGCAGCGGCGCAGGAGCAGCTGGAGGAGGAGGAAAGAGGAGGAGTGAGAGATACACCTCACTGATGAGCATCGCGAGTCACCTCACTGTGTCGATTCTTTAGGTGAATCAAACTAAGGGATTCTGAATCGTTTGATTCAGTTATAATAACATAAGTATAATAATGCATTTACATGTAATACAGACTGATATATGATTATTATTATTATTATTATTATTATTATTATTATTAAATTTCTCTCTTGATCACTTCCTACCTAATAATAATAATAATAATAATAATAATAATAATAATAATAATATGTACTTTTGCCTTTTCCAAAGGAAAATGAAACTTCATAATGTTAATATTATTAATGTGACTGCGGTCTGGTCATAATAATACTGGAAGATTTTGGACTGTCGTGTTAGACAAAGTCACCACCACCTTCATCAAAACACCATCTGAGGAAAGATCTCGTGGTGGTTGCAGTACAGTTCCAGAAACGTGTGGAATCTACAGCATGGTTCATTGAAGCTGTTCTGAGAGGTGGTGTAGGAAAAAAAAAAACCTTAGTAAGATTCATATAATGTTACTGCCATTTACTCAGAATGAAGTTCACTTTACTATAACACATGTACTAGGACATTCAGTTTCATGACTTCTTTCATGAATGATTCTTGCTAAATGATTTTAATGAACACAATGTTTTCGTCTACTGTCTTAATTTAATGCTGTGAAATGTATCATTAACTGCTGATAACGTCAGTCACCCGAGACATCTTGCTGTGTGGTTAATACTCACTAATACAAGGAGTAGTTTAGAAAGTTAAAATCTAGGCCAGAGAGATCACTGAGGTCAGTCCAAACTGGCCCTGATGATGTTAGGAGTCAGTCAGGTGGAGTGTGTACATACGCTGCAGCCGTGATGCTGTTTGATGTAGACTGAGGCTCTCAGTGATAAAGCCATGTCCATTGCCCCACCATCAACAGGTGATTAATCTTTAAACTCAGGATTATAAAGGTCTTGTAGAATCTATTACAGCTCTTATAACATCCTCAGGAGTATCCACAATAAGCCTAATGAGAAATAGTACATATCTAGTATGTCTCATATGTAGCCATATTAATGTATTAATCATTTGTTACTGATTAGACGAGTCAAAATATCATGTGGTGCAACCGATTGACTATGTGCACTTTGCATAGTTCTTTCATTAATCAGTAGAGAAATTTGTCATGTTGCCATCATGAGCTCCACATCCCAGCAGTCTCAGCAGCCTTAAAACGTGGAAACTGAGGACCGAAACCCCTAGCACTCACCTGCGCTTCCCCCTAACAGTCTCCTGAGTTTTAATGCACTTCACCTGTTTGAGTTAAGAAATGTTACTTTTTTTCAAAATGTTTAATTTTTCACATGTGCAGTATTGGTTTTTGTTATTTGTTTTGCCCCAGCTATATTAAACACCTTGTTTCCATGCCCATGTTTCCCAAGTTCTCTACATAGTTAGTATTGTAGCATTTTTGACACCAAACACAACGCAAATTAGACAAGTGGCTCTTTTTGTCCCCTAATGCAAATGGCTAGGGTGTAGTTTATTGAACCACAACCAACATAACAGCATGGGAAACACATACACACGTCACTTGACCGAAGTGAGCATAGGGATAGGGAGCTTCAATGAGCTTAACCAAAACACACCAAACATGGCGGAGGCCACTAAACTAACCCAACTGGGCCAGGAGGGTGAACCATAACCCCGCCGCTCCTGGCATAGACTCTCACACAAACGGGCAGCAGGGGATGATGGTCGCTAGCCATCACCCCGACAACGTCACACTACCCCCCCCCCCCCCCCTTCCCCCTTAGCAGGTGGCTGTACCCAGACAGGTATACCTTTCTCTAAGAGTCTCTGAAACGAGGTGGGAGTCGGTCCCTCAGTGTGGGAGGGAGGAGCACGCAGGCAGTCCCTGGGCTCCTCTCGCTCCCCAGAGTTCATGTCTCTTTTTAGCCGTACGCTCATCACCGCAATGCACATATAACTCAGTATCCACACGACAGCGGGGCCAGTAGAATCGTTCTCGCAGTTGCCGCAAAGTCTTAGTAATTCCAAAGTGGCCCGCACCCAAATGTCCGTGCACCAAACCCAAAACCCGATCGCGGCGTGTCCGCGGAATCAACAGCTGCATCAGCTCACCACGCCCGCATGGGCGCTCCCAGCGATGGTACAATAATCCATCACGCACAGTTCAACTGGACCACTGTGAATGTAACGATCTCGGCTCCCGCCCTTGGTGTGCGATCGCCGCGTAGTCCGGACGCTGACCCGCTCGAAGCCAGCCCAGCACCTTTCGCAGGACGGGATCGCTCTGCTGCTCTGCGATGAGCTGCTCTCGGCTCACCTCTGGCACTGGCGAACTGACGCGGCTCTTGGCGTCGCTGTCACTCGGTTGCACGCAGGACCCGGCACTGATCTAGATGGCTGACGAACAGGCGGATCAGCGGAAACACATTTGTCGGCTGCCCGTCTCGCTAACGGACGACGCCTCAGTCGCAGCCGGATAGGCGGCTCGCTCCCAGTGTTAATGGGACGCTGTACCAAGTCTGTGTGCGTGCAATCGCTTTCACTCAACGCAGAAATGTCCACAAAATCACTCAAAGAATCTCTAAGTTTCCCCCTTTGTCCAACGCTCAACCCCGCGCTACGCTTGGGCAAAACGCTCACGGCGCTCACTCTGTCCGCTGCTGGATCTCGCCGCTTCCCACCAGCCGGAGGAGAAATGTCCTTTACCTGAGCCGAAAGAACGCCCGTCTGCGTCGGCTGCCCCGGACCAGTAAGCTCGGCCACGCCAAAGTCCGCCCGCCCGCAATGTTCCCCGCCGTTAAATCCACGACCGCTCGCCAGCGCGAGAGTATATCCAGCCCCAGAATACAACTGTCTTGAATTTCCCCGACAAAGAATTTGTGCCAGTACGTTTGCTCACCCATAGTTACTTGAACCATCCGCTTCGCTCTCATTTCCGCCCGATCGCCAGTCACCATAGTGATGCACAGAGTCTCGTCCGGCGCCCCTAGAAAAGCGCTCTGTACAATCCAATGATCCGCTCCAAAACATATATATCGTGGATCCAGTGTCAATCAAAGCACGACAATGGGTGGAGTCAAGCACGCAATTCACGTAAAGCCCCGCACGATTTCCCAAATGACCCAAACGCAAATTTAAAGGCTGCTGGGGTACGAAGTCATTTGGCTTGAGAGCGCTGCAATCACGTGCGATGTGTCCCGGCTCACCACATCGAAAGCACGCATCATGTCCCGCCGACCTGCACTGACGTGGAATCACCGTAGCATGCTCACCGCCGTCGCCGCTCGCGACGAAGTCTCGGCCACGATCCCCTACCGATCGCCACGGGACACCCAGCACGCGACCGGCTCGGTCGCGGTTCTCCTTGACGCCGACCCGCCACACTATTTCTTGGCCATGCTGCTCGCTCAAGATCGGTTTGGCACGCTGTGCCTCTTGTAGTGCCGCCGCCAACGAGCGCGGCGCAGCCAGCCGCACATGCTTGCGAAGCCGCCACGGTTGCAGTCCCCAGAGAAAAGCTCGCAGCGCGAGTTCTTCCTGCACCTTAGCCGCGAACTCTGGATAACCACGCCGCGAAAGACACTTTAAGTCCGCCTCGAAAGCTCCCAGTTTCTTGCTGCCACGCCTCTGCCAAACAGCAAGCTCGTCGCTGGCGGCCTCTCTGGATCTCTTCCCAGCTCTGCTGCTCACACAGAATAAGATCCTCCAGCACACGAAGCGCCTCACCCTCCAGGGAGAGCGCGACTCGAACGGCGGTCTGGAGCTACAGCCCAAAGTGAAAGCAGCGAGGCACGTCTGCGCGATGTAGGCGTCAGGCGGTCCATCTCCCTGGTATGCCGGAAGCTTCAGCTCGCTCTGCTGGGTATCTACGCGGGGCGCGGGTTCACTCGCCACCTCCAGATCCAACACCCTGGCCGTCAGCAGGTCTCTGCACCTCCGCTGCTTGATTGGTCGTTTCGCACTGGCCCCCTCTGGTAGGTAGTGGCTCTTCCTCCACAGTTTGTCCGGAGAAGCTGCTTCCATCTCGCAGGCGAGCTCATCGATGACCTTGTTCAGTGACGCTATGGCCTCCATCTTGCCTACCTCCAAATCCCACGATTCTGACACCAATGTAGCGTTTGTCACACGCCGAACACAACGGAGATCAGACAAGTGGCTCTTTTTGTCCCCCAATGCAAATGGCTAGGGTGTAGTTTATTGAACCACAACCAACATAACAGCATGGGAAACACACACATCACTTGATCGAAGTGAGCATAGGGGGCTTAAATGAGCTTAACCAAAACACACCAAACATGGCCGAGGCTGCTAAACTAACCCAACTGGGCCAGGAGGGTGAACCATAATGGTCCTAGCCTGTTTGGTGCCCTGGGCGAACACCCCCTCTGGCGCCCCCGAGAATCACGACAACATCGTAAACTAATAGACCTACACCTTAGTGTGCAGATTCAGTTTGTATAGTTTTTTTTTCCCCTGCGATTTCGCACAACCCAGGAAAAATTAATTGCGACATAATGGGCTTGGATTGACAATATTATGAATGAAATGGGCTTTATTTGGAAGTACCCCGCCCCCCTCCCCTTTTGACAGGTTGTGTGTGAGATTTCGGCACAGGAGCAGACATGCGCACTGAGGGCTGTGCAGAGGCTCGCTCTCACTTCCACTTCATACAATTACGTAAATTGCAAGTATGCCACATAAAGACAAGACCATTTTAAGACCATGGCCAATTAATGCTGATGGAAAATTGCTAAATTCACAAATTATATTCATATGAATATAAAATATGCGTGTACACATCTGTTTCAACAATTTATAAATATATGTTTCAATATTTCAAAATCTGACCTTTCAAAATCCTTATACATAAATGATCGACACAGACACATACTGTGTAGTGTTCAAAAAATAAAGTAAAATGTTAGCACACACACACACACACACACAGTCTAGTCAAATCTTAAACCTGACAGATGCACACACTTGATAAATGCTTACACAGATAGTGCAGACTGCAAGGAATTTTATAACATCATCACAAGCTGGAGTAAATGTAACCATCTGCTCTCCCACAACCCACAACCAGGTAACCGATGCCAGATGTGAGCAGATGTGACGTCAAGCCAGGATATGCTAAAAGATTAAAGCACACATTACTCGTTGGGTCCTCCACTAGATTGTCCTTGATATGCATAATCTTTATCCTTATATGTAATAATCCTTGATAAGCTACGCAAACGATTAAAAAAGATACTAGCACATGGAAGAAACACATTCAGATTCACCCAATAATAAAAATGAACGTCTGATGTTACTTTACTGAAACATTAAAGGTCCACTATGTAGGATCTTAAGGGTATCTATTAGAAGAAGTGGAGTAAATATGATATACTTCTGGAATTCATAAGTATGTTTTCATTAGTGTAGAATTGCCTGTAACTACGAATCCTTGTGTTCTCATAAGCTTAGAATGAGAGCTTTATATCTACACATGGAGCGGGTCCACCTCTACAGAGCCGCAATGCGCCACTACAGTAGCCCAGAATGGACAAACATCTAGAAAGAACCTTCCACCTTTTGCGTTTTTTCAAGTCACCGAGTGAATCCAGAAGGAAGCACCGGAAGTGCAACAAAGAAGAGAAAAGGATGAAAAGAAAAAGACAGAACAGGAATCAGTGTTTGCTGGTGCTGGCTAACAAGTTTTATGTAGTGTAGTGTAGTGTAGTGTAGTGCAGTATAGTATAGTATAGTATAGTATAGTATAGTATAGTATAGTATAGTATAGTATAGTATAGTATAGTATACAGTTCTTATCTCAGAGATACAGCAGATATTCTGTGTGGTATTTGTATCATCAGGTTCCATCAGTGACACCCCTCATACTTACTGCATATTGTTTAAGTGCTAAAGCGATGACAGTTTCTTTCTCAGCTTAGGGTCTATCAGTTAAGTGTGGATGTCTTACACAGCCTTAAAAGTAAGTCTTAGATGTTATGGTTCACATGATTGTGAATGATTCACGCTCACAAATATGGGAGGAGATGCAGACTGAGCTTGATATGACATCATTACATCTTCCTGTTTTGTAGTGTTGCCGGGGAAACAGCTACTCGCATGGTAGAGTAGACTTGCGATGAGTCACCAGTTTGTTTTCTCATTTAAAGTCCTTGTTTCTGAACCTCTCTCTCTCTCTCTCTCTCTCTCTCTCTCTCTCTCTCTCTCTCTCTTTTAAATCTTGGCACCAGTCACAAAAGGGCTGTGTTGGTCTGAATCACCAGAGCCATGATCACACACACACCTCCTACTACCACATTCCCACTCTGAGCTCTAAGCTACAGTCTGACACCTGGGTGGTTGCTCAGGACAGTGTGACAGATACGAGAGAGGACATGATTACGTTAAATGTTTTATGTATTGATGTATAAGACAGAAGTATTGTTTGTGCTGGATGAAAAATTTAGACGCCCCAAATTTCAGTGGGTGGAGCTGTTAAAAATGTTCCAAAAGATACATTTTTATGGCATAAGCCAAAGAATCACAAGAAGAAAGTTTCACTGGATGTGTAGGGCCAGAACATGAAATTATATCAGTTACTAGAGGGCCTGAAAAGGGACTTAATATATATGGTTCATTTGGTAACCCTGAAAACCCCGTAAAGCTGATTGGTCGATGATGGCAATGTTTTTTTTTAAAAACAGGTCATCATCATCATCATATATTTATAGATTAGTGTATATATTAGGATGCTAAATTCCTGCTTGATTGGACTGTACAGCTCCTGAGAAATAGAAAAGAATTTAGCCCCGCCCCCTATTGGTGACCACGCCTCAAACTCTAAAGATGTCCTCAGAACTTTACAGAAGGTTGCTTTCAGGTTTATTCCAATATACACAGA
>JAOVYU010055599.1:0-10231 GCA_025674565.1 Synodontis membranacea
ATCTTTAATCTTTATCTCCTCAGGTGGAGATAAAAGTTTAAAAGTAAGAGTTTTAAATTTAAGGGGTTTATTTTAGTTCAATTTGGATAATGCATAATGCTATCGGTGTCGAGTTCTGCTTGTTCCTTTATTTTGTGACCAATCTGTATTTATATACAACACACACTTTTGATACATTTGTACATTGTACATTAACTTCACTATTTACAACAAAATTCAGCCATAAGCCTTGATCAGAGTCTACTGTGTCTAAACTGTGTTGTTTTCCTGGTAGTGTACATAAATGAGACATAAAACAGACTATAAATGTGGTAATCCTTCAAGTTGGACAAAGAGCAGTTCATTTAAAAAAAAAAAAAAGTTAAAGAAAAACTGTGTTAAAACAAAACTGTGTTAAAGGAAGGAATTAATTATGTATAGCTTAGTATAATTGAGTGTGTGGCTGAAAATTTTGATACCTCTTAAGTTTAATGTAAATAAGCATTTCAGACTGAATTATAGCTTTACAATGTGTCACAATATGTGCAGATGGCCCTCAGTGCTGCTGCTCCCTTCTATCGTGGCTACGTGTCAGACATCGACTGCTGCTGGGGTGTTAATGCAGCTTCTCTGGATGACAGGACCCGAGAAGAACGAGGACTGGAGGTCAGAGCAGCAGTTGAAAATGATGCAGAAATATGCAGTCAGTTCTACAAGTATTTGGACAGTGGGGCAACTTTTACAATTTCCCCTCTCTGTACCACCACAATAGACTGGAAATTTATCTCAAGTCTACTGAAGTGAAAACTTTCAGTTTTAATGTGAGCCACTTAACAAATTGGACAAACTACCAATTATAAATATAACAGTTATTTTTAATACTTGAAAATCCTTTGCCAATGACCTCCTGAAGTCTGGAACTTGTGGACATCACCAAATGCACCAAAATTTCCTTTTGATTTGACAAGCATTTACTGCAGTTTTCAGTTGTTGCTTGTGTAAGGGTCTTCTTGTCTTCAGTTTTGTCTTCATTATCTGCAAAGCATACTCAGTTGGGTTGAGATCAGGTGAACAACCTGGCCATTTAAGGACATTCCATTTATTTGCCTTAAGAAGCTCTTGGGTTGCTTTTGTGAACTGTTTTGGGTCATTATCCATCTGTACTATGAAGCAATCAGTTTTGCAGCATTTGACTGAATCTGAGCAGAAAGTGTAGTTCTATACACTTCAGAATTCATCCTGCTACACCTATCAGCAGTCACGTCATCAATAAACACCAATGCCCCAGTTCCATTGGCTGTTGTATATAACCATGCCATAACATTCACACCACCATGTTTGACAGATCAAGTGATATGCTGTCCAAAAAATCTTGTTCCAGAACAGGGCAGGCATTCTAGCAGTGTAATCTGGCTTTTCTCTTCTTGATCCTCTGTTCCCAGTGGTTTGCATCTTGAACCCTCAGTATTTACAGTTGTATTTATTTGAAGGTGTCTCTGGATTGTAGACTTTGGCAATGATACACCTACCTCCTTGAGAGTGTTCTTGGATTGGCTAGATGTTGTGAAGGTGTTTTTCCTCCACCAACGAATTCTGTGATCATCCACGATTCCAGACATTTTTTCTCCTTAATATGGCATGAAATAACAGGCCACACCTGACTATGAAACTGCTTCAGTCAGTTGTCCAATTACTTTTGAGCTTGTGAAAATGGTGAGAATGTGTAAAGAATGGCTGTAATTTCTAAACAGTCAATTAAATTTAAACATTAATTACCTACTTTCAGATCCATTTGGGTGGTTTATAGAGGCAAAATGTAAAAAAAATAATAATTTTGTCATTGTCCAAATACTTACAGAACCCAGCATACTAGCAGTTATACAGTACGATGTAAGTCAGTACAATATGCAGGAAAGCATCTTCACATTCCATTGAAATTCCCCTAAAGCATTTTGGTTTGTGTGATCATGCCTTACAGCCTTTGAAAAACAACAAGTTCAGGATCCACAAGTCAAGATGGGATTCTATTGACAGCTACCTTTCTTTTTGTGGGGAAAAATACAATGATATAGAATTGCCAAAAGATGATGATATCTACAATCAACTCATTGATGCAGGTAAAACGAGAGCAGGATTTTACATTACATTGATCTCAGAAAGCATTTTTTTCGCCTTTGAAATAAGAGCTGTATTTTAATACTCAACTATATTTCAGGTATTGACAAATTACTGGCCCAGCACATTGCCCACCTCTTTATTCGTGACCCATTGGTCCTGTTTGAGGAGAAGATTAATTTGGATGATGAAAATGAATCAGACCACTTTGAGGTACTTGGTGTAGGATGATGATTAATTATACTGCAAGTTACTTTCAGTATTTCCTTAATCCCTTGATAATTAATTCCTTTCCTAAATGACAAAATGACTGTGGGCAATAACTTTTTTTGTCTTGTTGTACAGAATATTCAGTCAACTATCTGGCAGAGCATGAGGTTCAAACCACCTCCTCCGAATTCTGACATAGGATGGAGAGTTGAGTTCCGGCATATGGATGTGTGCAGCTCATTTAACTTTTCCCAAAATAGTCATTTGATCTTTATTTCAGTATTTAGTGTATTTTTTGTTAGCCACACTAGGCATTGCAGTCAGTATAGCCTGTTTTTTTTCCCACATTGTCTCACAGTTCATACAGTATCTACAGCTTAGCATGTTAGTCAAATAATAATCGATATCAGACTACAGGATGTGTGCTACAGCTGCTATAGCTTGATTTGTAACTGCTTTTAAAGCCACTGGTCTATGTTAAATGCTACAGAATTCAATGACCACTGCAGCTACTAAGAAGAGAATCTGGATTATTGGCACATTTTGAAATGTACTCTAAAGTCACTAACTTCCTTTTCACCATTGCAGAGCTGTAAAGTAGGTTTTTGTACAGGCTATCAGTCTTTTGTTTACCATGGGTTAATCACACTGTTCTTAACCTAAGGATGTACATATACACAATGGAAACATTTCTCTCACACAGGTTCAGTTAACAGACTTCGAGAATGCTGCATATGTTGTCTTCATTGTTCTCCTCACACGAGTGATCCTGTCATACAAGTTAGACTTCCTCATTCCTTTGTCCAAGGTTCGTTTTTTTTTTAAATTATTTTCTTATTTTATGTTAGCAAGGATAAAATATTTCAGTCATTTTAGTTTAAATGCAACAATATTGTTGCAGGTTGATGACAACATAAAAGTTGCCCAGAAACGAAACGCAGTGCAAGAAGGTCTGTTTTATTTTAGGAAGGACATCTTTAAAGGTAAAGAATGGCTTTTTCACATATTGAACTGACTCAAAGTGTATGATTTGAGAATCAAAATGCCTGCTCATCAGGACTTACATACCATTTGTCCAAATTCATTTCCTTCAAGGCTACAACCCTTTGTTTGACTCAGCCAGCGCAGCTGCCCAAAATGGCATAGAGACTAATGATCATCAAGAGGCATATACTCTGATGAGCATTGACACAATCATTAATGGCAAGGTAAAGATAGTTAAAACATATTTTGCATTTAAAAAGATGAGTTCAATTAAACACTGCAAATGGTGTTGTAAGGTCTTTTTGAATTTGAAGTTCATTATAACATTTCTTCAGGAGGGAGAGTTCCTGGGACTTGTACCGATACTGAACTGCTACCTGGAGAATATGGACATTGATGTAGACACTCACTGCACAATGTTGAATTACCTGAACCTTATTAAGAAGCGAGCATCAGGTATGCAAAAGGTTACAATTTGAAATATCAAATACCACAATTATATTGCTGTATATTGCTTTTATATACTAAAAGCACATGAACCCTAAATGTGACCTATGAATCAGCCAAAATGTTTCTTAGCTATTGTGAATGCTGTGATAAATCATATTGCTCAGAGAAGCGCCTGAAATTTAAGAAAGAATGCTAGGATATTAGAAGTTGAATTTATTTATTTATTTATTGTTTGTTTGTTTGTTTGTTACATTACATCTGTCAAACATTAGTCAATGCCAAAAGAAAAAACATTTAGGCCTTGTTCACAAGGGCGTTAAAATTTTGGATAAACGAACGCGCTCTGAACATCCTACACATTTATATTACGTTTTGTCGTATCACTCGATTGACTTCTACAATGGCATTCGTTTGCCTCTGTCTAACGCCAGCCTGCAGCCCAAATTGTAGTTTGTGTGTTTACCTGTGGGGGCAGTGTCGGGCACTGGATATAAAAACCCTTGTCGTTGTATTTGAGGTGCCTCCTTGCCATCCGATTCAAGCATCATGGGATATACTCAGGCCTCCGAAGCGTAAAATTACCGCAAAGGAAACGTAGTAAAAGCGTTTTCTTTGCATTCGTAGGGATTTTGACGGCAAGAAAAAGCTGCATGCAATGTTTTTTTGACGCTGTATAAACGCGCAGCCGGCCATACGCACATCACGAAAGCCCATGTGAACGCTCTCATTCACTCCAATGTGTAGAAAACCCTTGGCGCTTGATCCGTGCTCACCGGACGCTACAAACGGCTACAAATGCTTGATTTCAACGCCCGCGTACAAGGCCTTAGTTGGAATGAAAAATAATATTCAACTATGCCATATTCAGAAAACTTTCCACCTTTCCTAGCAGTCATCTACCATCCATTCACTCATTTTTGTGAATATTCAAATAATAAAATGATAAAATAAATAAATAAATAGACCATGATACTGATACACATCCAGTATTATTTTCTTATATGATTTGTTATTTTTTTTTAAACTTAGACAAAATGCATTTCAGTTCATCTCAAAATCGTTCAGTGGGTTTGAAGTCAAGGCCTTCACACCAACCTCAGCATACCATGTCTTCATTGAGCTTGCCCCATTGTGCATAGTCTCAGCGAAGGGAAATTGCAATGCTACAGTATGTAACGACATATTAAACAGCTTGGACAAGGACCACATACTGGTGTCATGGTCAGGTGCCCACAAACTTTTATCCATATAGTGCAAGTTTTTCACACAAGAATGATTTACATTTTAAATATTAGTGTATCATGTATAAATATAATAAAATCAATCCTAACAAAGAAAAAATGTTCACAAAAAAATTTCTAGATAAATTTCCAGTTTTAAAAATGATTTATTTTTGTTATACAATTCCAGTCTTTGCCATTTGTTACAGGGTCTTTTTGTATCTTTTCTCTGGTGTCCAATCCACCAACTGTTTTGGCGGGTATCAGCCATCTCTAATATACACTCAGTGACATAAAAAGTTAAGCACCCTGAAGGAATGGTCCAATTCTGATGTAATTCAGTAGACGTGCAGACCAACATTGGGTATATAAATGATTAGTTTAGCAAGGTGCTTACATATCTAGTCACCAGACACAGAGGATGCCTCGAAGATGCATTGGATAGCATTACCAGCACTTGATGAAGGTTGATTGGGTCACATTGTGGGTTTGCATGAGGCCAGGTGGTCGTATCATGCAACTGGCATACAGATGTCACAGTGGCCCGATTCTGGAACCAGTGGGCATGCGAGGGTACCTACACACGTTGTTCTGGTTGCCCTAGACAGACAACACCAAGGGAGGATCATTGCAGTATCCCATATCATCTGCACCTACCATCCGTCACAGGTATTGGACTCTCTACATCACCCCATGTCATCCCGCCGTGCGTCTTGATGAACGGCATCAGCTGGACTACGGGTTCACCATCCCACGTGTAGGCTGCCATTAACAACAGCACAGAGACGGCTGCGTTTGGAGTGGTGCTATAACTGGGAGGTATGGACTGATGACGAGTGGCATTGTTCCATGTTCAGCAATGAATCTTGGATCTGCATCACCAGGGAAGACCATTGTGTGCACGTATGGCGGCACAGGCCAATCCTGCCAATGTTGTGGAGAGACACTCCGTACATTCCCGTACTGCCAACACTGTTGTCCATTTGATCTGATATTGTAATCATTGCCATATAGTCACATGATCATTGATTTTTGGCTGGTATCCGACTGGTATATAATATCCTTGAATTTCATAGTACAATATATAATAAAGTTCACATTAGAATTTGTGATTTGGGTATACTGACATTAACAATATCAAACTCAGTTTCCAAAGGCCAGTGACTATCAAATGTTACACTGCAGTCCTTACATCACCTAACTTAAGTTGAGCAGTCTTATTTGAGTTGCAATGAGGCATTTTAATTAATATGTCTTGTGTATTCTTCCAATTTTTCCTCAGGAGAACTGATGACCATTGCAAAGTGGATGAGGGAATTCGTTGCTAAGCATCCACAGTACAAGAAAGACAGCGTGATAACAGACAAAATAAACTATGATCTGCTTTGTAAGTGCGACCGAATTGCTAAGGGAGAGGAGCAGTGCCCTGAACTGATTGGTGACCCAGTGAAAAGAGAAAACTGAAGCAGAAGGAGAACACCGTGTCATACTTTTCTTGCATGAAAATTGATGACCAAAATTTTCACAAGAACAAAAATTGTTTCATTTCACAAGAATGTTTTACCAAAAAAAAAAAAAAGAACATTACAGACAAATTTAAGTGTTTGAGTATTGATTACAGTGCAGTATTTATTACAGTTTTATGCTTCTCAAAATAAAAATTATTTTTAAAATTTTAAGATTAATGTTAATGGAATCAGGTGTGTATATTTTCTTCTTTTTTCTGACTATAGATCCTGCTCTGAAACGGTGTGTATGTAAATTTAGCATTTATACAATTAGTAAGTTTACTTTCCACTGCTAAAGATTACTGTAAATATTGGTTCTTCAATCAGTTAACATGTTTATTAACAAAATCTGATGTTTTCTTTCCTAGTTGTTTTACATTTTCCACTGGTCACTAGATAGTGAGGCTGTATGAGTATTCAGATTATGGAGGTGGCATAGTCAAGTAGTTGTCACAATACCACTGCATCACCATTAATGTCTTGTGTTTTCCAGTTTTCCAGTTACACATCCCAATTTCAGTAAGATGGACGAGAATGGATTGACATAGTATTGATAAGCCGCAGGTTCTGGCTCTACATCTATTTGGTTGCGATAGTTGGTCTTCGTGGCAGTGAGAGCAGAAGCGCTTTTGTTGCAAATGTACGCTGGGAATTCATGCTTTCATTGGATCCAAATGTTAAGAAGGAAGATCTTTTTGGGTTCTGTCTGATGATAATTCAAGCAGCTTCTCCTGTTCAGCACCTGTCGGATGGTCTGGCATTTGGTCTAGTCAATACCACTCTCGTCTATAAATGTGTTTAAAATTCAGAAAAATTTGCTCTCTAGTTGTTGTGTGACGTTCCCTCAAGCTCGTATCTGATACAGACAAACAGGTTTGCTAGATCTGTTGCCTCAACTGACTGGATGGAAAAGCATCTACTTGCTCACCTGGCATCCCCTGCCCTATCAAAAATCCTGCGAGATCCTATACTGCTGGACAGGGGGACTGTTTCAAGCAGTTTAATAGCCTTCTCACCACACATAGTATGAGTCTTCTTTGCTAGGGGTAAACAAAGTGTCTCCCTTATAGTGTAAGGCTTACTAGCTTTTGCAATAAGCTCTTCAGCCTTCAGCATGGGAGGTTGTTTTCAGATGGTTGGTCCTTCAGGTGGGCATGTTTTGTGAGCAAATAGCATTGCAAATGAGACAGCTTCATGCTCAGAACTGCATAGCACACAACATACATTGGTATCTTTTTTGTTGTGCTGACCCTTTGAAGGTAAACCCCAGATCAAGGTAGCTAGCAAGGTAATATCTTTTCACTCTCTTGCTAGAAGTGCTGCCACTCTTCAGCTCATCTGCCAACTCTGACTCCTCTTCAGCTTTGAAAAGTTTATCTTACCAGTTAGGGCTGCTGTGTCACTTGCCGCTCAACTATTTTTTGGACCATTTCAAAATTCCACTCATTCTGCTTTCATCACCATAGGCTCATGTAAAGTCAATGACTGAGGAGTCTGAATCTGTCAAGGTGTTTACTGTTTAGCTCATGTCATGAGGCTAATCACAGGAATATTTTATTCCTCTTTCCTTTATTTTCTATTATCTAAATTTTCTCCCTAATTTAGTCATGTCCAGTTCCCACCTTTCAGGCAGCTCTCCCCATTACACAACAGCAACCATCCAGAGAGGGCATCTTTTACGCCCTTGAAGAATGGGGAGAAATAATCACGAAAGTGATAAAATGGCGTTTCCTCACTCAAAGCTTTTAATGAAGTGAGGAAAATCCCGGGATATCTCCCAGGTATGGGTGTGGCGGCAACAGCAATCGATCTCAGATCACCAGATTTAGACCCCTCTTTTTTATTCTAGCCTATATAGCAAATTATTAAAAGTGCATTAATGATCTATGTACATTTGGTTGCTCTATTTTCACATCAGTAACATAAATTAATAGGACATTTTTATTTTTATTATCAGAAATCGCAAACTCAAAATTTAAAAGCAAATTTTTGTCTCTTCTTTCTTGAATTTAGTTCACTATATAAGTTGAAATTATTTTTAAAAGAATTATTACATAACCGAAATAGAAACTATTTCATCCACTGAAAACAGTCATAGATAAGTGTTGATAATAAGACCATAGCAAAACTCATCTTACTGTGCAGTTATAATTCAAGCAGATTTGAACTCAAAGGACAACTACATCAAACACCATTATCAAATTAGTAATTACTTGCATTTGTATAATTATTAGATCAAAAACATTTGGGTTAAATTTGTATGTATTAAAGTACTGGGGTTAGGGTTAGGGTTAGGGTTATAACTAATCAAGAGCACACACATGAGTAAAACACTTTGCTTCCAGTAATGAAGATCATTCTTCATCTAATTTATTCCTAAGAGAGTACACATCTCTGTTGCTCTTAGGAACAAGTGACATATCACGTGACATGTGGTTGGTAGGGGGTGCACTGTGTGTGTTAAATTAAACACAAAGAGACACAACTACATAGACTCCGGTAGACAAAGGAAATATTTATCACTTGTTACCTTTATCACTTGCAACTCATTTTTCTGATATTTTGACACCACATGAATGCTACATAACTTTGAAACCTGAGTTCCCATGTTGGCATTACCTTTTACCAGAGGTCATTTACCAGAGGTGGATAAACACTTCATACTGTTGAAGGCTAGGTTCATTTTACTTCTATTACACAGAATATCCTGCAATATTTGAAACACCCGGTTGACCCTCATCACCACTCAATGCTGCTTCCTTAATACAGCATCACCCAAACTGACCTGCGCAGTATTAAGCCTGCATGACAACCACAGAACATACAGGCTTCATTATCATCTATATAAGTCCCAAGTTCCACTTATTCATTTTAGCATTAACGAAGTGCTGGATATCGCCTCTCCACTTGCTCATGTAGTGAATGAAATTAATCTGAGTTTAATAAAGTAGTCATTCTGTGATACACAAAAGAGAGTGAAAGCATCTCCTCAAACACCCAGATAGACAACTTGCTAATAAACAT
Source organism: Synodontis membranacea (assembly GCA_025674565.1). NCBI lineage: Eukaryota > Metazoa > Chordata > Actinopteri > Siluriformes > Mochokidae > Synodontis > Synodontis membranacea. The sequence continues at coordinate 9,491 of JAOVYU010055599.1, forward strand.
CCCTGAACGAGGAGCAGCAACGATGACATAATGGAGTCTGGTTACCTCAGGGAGATGTCTTCAGACTAAAAAACTTCCAAAGAGATGACGGAGCAAGCGGCATGACCAAGGTTTGTTGATTGATCTTAAACAGAATCCAACTGTGACATGCCCAGTTATTTCACAACAAAAGGGATGGATTTTTAACTGATACCGACAGGTTTCTAAACACCTTATACATGTTAGAAAATAGTTGCTGAAATGTGAAAAGTATATATCAGTAAATTGTGGAGTCAGAGTGTTTTTCATCATTTTTGTGTTCTGGATTTTTTTTGGGCGGGGCTGAAATGGTGGCTCGATGACACACTGGAGCCACCTAATTAGCATAACTCCTCCCCTAACACTTAACAACTTATAAACATTAGCATCGGTGGCTAGTCTAAATAAAATTGATAACAGCAAGGCAACGTATTTGGTAGTAACTAAAACTTGATACGTTTTATACGTTCATTTATTTATCATTCTACAACACATGGTTGTATAATGAAATGCTAGTTATATAAATATATAAAATTATACAAATGGATGAATAAATAACTCATAAAAATAAACAAAGGCTCCCAAACTTTGGAACTCATTTCCGCAAACCCTCCGTGACAACTGTTCTATCTCATCTTTCAAACGCGATCTCAACACCTTTTTTTTCAATGAATATCTCCCTTCTGCCAAGACTATGTAATATGTTTTTTCAGTGTTATGTAA
>JAOVYU010055636.1:0-10230 GCA_025674565.1 Synodontis membranacea
CGTCCAAGGGGCGCAGCTTCCGCGCAGAAGGAGCAGATCGGGCCGGAGCGTGCACGAGCCGTGACAGTGACAAAATAATGAACTATGGAGAGCGCTTTAGAATCTCAGGGATAGCAAATGACAAACAGTGGAGCGCGCTTTAGAGTTCCCAAAACATGGCAAATAACAAACTAAGGAGCGCTTGGATTATAACACATATTAACTAACAAAGAGAGCATGAGGAAACACAGAAACAAACCACAATAGTGAATGCGGAAGAATGCCAGGAAACAAGAAGCGGCAAACGAACACCACTGTCCATCAGTGACTGTAAACAAAGCCTCACACCGAAGCATGTGCGAGAGAGTCTTTTATCAGCATCCATGATTGCACTGAATCGAGTTCAGGTCTGCTGTTGAACAGGCACGCGGAAGTCTGTGTCCTCATGAGTAACATGCACGCACTGGAGGTGTGGAACGGAGCAGTGAGAGGAGAGGGGGGGCACACACACCGTGCGAAAGCTCCCGCACGAACAGACTGCGCACGACACATCACAAATCCCTAAAAAAACTGTAATTGCTTGATTTGATTGTATATTTCCCACCAGTATAAGCTGTCTTCATTTTTTATGAGTGCAATAAATCTGTAGGTGAGTGTATGTAATGAAAAAAAGAACTAAAAATTATATATATAAAAAAATAATAAATCAATCAATTATCATCAGTGAGTTACATCATGCTGCCATGGATTAGATTTTCCGGCATTCTTGGCAGCATCCTGACATGGCCACCGATGACTCCAGCTCCTGTCATGCTCAGTGCAGTGGTGTGCTTCCAGGATTATTGATCACTGTTCCAGGACTTTTCCCAGGCAGTGCTGCAGTTGTGCTTAGGGGTTTCACCTGAAGCTTATTAGAGCTGGATTATGAAACTTAAATAAGGACTCACTCACACATGCTTGAATTGCACAGCATTAATGATTATTAGGATTATGTAGACAAACAGAATTGTGAATATACAGACTGCAAGGAAATTCTATACCTTGCAGTGTGGGCAGTTTGTGTTCTGTCTGTATACTCGTGTTTAAGTTCCAGTTTTGATATCACTTGAACAATGTTCTGCTCTTGTTTATTTATTGCCTCATCAGTTGAGTTCCAGTTTTTGTTATCCTCATATTTTTTTGCAGTTTTAAGTTTCAGGCAAAGAGCTTGCAGCAGTGTTTATGTTTTGGTTCTTGCATGGTAAATAAATCCCACTCCTGTACTTGTGCCCTTCCTCTTCCCTGCTCATTATGTGACACAGAGACAGTAAAAACATTTTACACATTTACCTAGAGGATATATTTTACATCCATTTCTGAATTCCATGCACTTAGAAATAAATGTGATAAAATGAAAGCAGTTCAAAAGGAATTTAAATATCAAAACAGGGCCCAATTATGGTTCAAATGAATAATAAAAAATAAAAAAAAAACTTGCCAAAGCCATTTTCATATTCAGTCATTCATGTTAAATTATTTATTTCTCAAATGTATTTCATCAGTACCTGGAACTTTTTAATGTAACACCTAGTCACTCCAGATTTCTGTAGTAAACACAAGAAATTCATACATTTATTACACAACCATGTCTGTTAGCTGGCTGTTGATCCTTGGCTGTAATTTATATTCCTGGCAGATAGAATATAGATCCCTCTCAGTTATTTACTCTTAATGTTGCTCTCTCAGATAATGAAATTGTCTTTGCCACAATCATTCCATTTCTGTTAGTGGTTTGTATTCGTGAAACTTAAATATTAATGTATGACCAATGCAGGTTTTAATAGCCTTAAGAATTCAAATTCAGGAAAAATCATACTCTTAACAATATTAATGGAATCTACTGACGTACATACATTCTGAATATGTAATTCAGGACAGACCAGCTATCTGTCTTGCCCAATTACTCACATTCTCTGGAACGTGCAGTAGTCATCAGAGTAGACCAAAACAACAGAACACTTTAAACCACAGCAAGTTTCCCCATTATAAATGCTCATGCAGTGCTGGAGTCAGTGATGCATCTACCCCTAACTGTGTCTGCTTGGTGAGGAGGGAAGATAAAACTAGGGGCAGAGGTAACAAGGAGACTGCTGAATGGGGTAACTACCCTCGCTGTTAGATTCTATTCTATGACGTTTTGCCATTTATCTGGCAAAGAATGAATACCATCACAAAAGAAGGATTCAAGTTTTGAGGAAATGAACACATCTATGCAATTTTGTATATCCTCATTTTTTTTTAAATGTTGACCAGAAATTATATGTTGCAGTGACTTAAACAGGTGGAAATCCAACGGCACTCTGCCTGGTAAGTAGGCTGGATGTGGTAAACTTCCCAAGATAGACTTACAAGTGACAATCCTGTTTGTCACTTTTGCAACATGTGGTCTTGTATTGCCATGAAGGAGGATGATTTTCTTTTGTGAATGGCTGCTTGATGATCATAGTTCATTGATGTTTTTTTTTTTTTTTTCACTTAAATTTAACTTAATCATGATCAGTTGATCATATTGGGCATACTGTAGGGGCACTGCGAGCATATTTGGCTTACTGTGGGGATACTATAACTATACTGTGGGAACACTATGGGCATGCTCTTGGAATATTGGGCATATTATGGGCATACTGTGGGCATACTGTTGGCATAATGTGGGAACTGTGGGCATATTGGGCATACTGTGGGGATACTATAGGCATACTGTGGGAACAGTGTGGGCATATTGTATGGACAGTGTGGGAATATTGGGCATACTGTGGGCACATTGGGGTTACCATTGGAACACTGTGGGCATATCAGGTATACTGTGGGAACACTGGACATACTGTGGGCACACTGAGCATATTTAGCATACTGTGGGAACATTGTGGGCATACTGGGATCCTTTGGGACACTGTGGGCATACTGTGCAGACAATGTGGGCATATTTGGCATACTGTGGGTACACTGTGGGCATATTGTGGGAACACTGGGTATACTGGCATACTGTGGGGACATTGTGTGTATATTGCGCTTAATGTGGGGATACTATAGGCATATTGTAATAACACTGCCTGAAATTGAGCATACTGTGGGGGTACTGTGGACATATTGGGGCTGCTGTGGAAACTGTGGGCATACTTTGGGCATATTGGGCTTATTATATATTATATATTATATTATAATTATTATATTATTATACAGAGATAGTAGTTAATGTGTGAGAGACAGGAAAGCATTTCTATCAGTCCTATTTTTAAGAACAAGGATTAAAATTAAATGTATGTATAACTAATATGTTAACTGATCGTGTGAGATATAAATAAGCATGCTTTGAAAGACATTGACCATTGTTTGTCATATGTAAACAAGGGCTCCACCTCCTCACAAAACCATTGTTATTGCTATCCGAAAGCCAGCCAGAAGCCAGCTGGAAGGGAATCCCCCCGTTACTTCTAGGGTTGTGCCTATATTTCTCTCTAACCCCACCCATTAATTCACTTGCCGGGTATTACCATGAGATAGCACTTTCTTTTAAAAAAAAAACCAGATAACATTTGTGGTCAGAAGTTTACATACATTCATGAGCTGTTATTTTTCAAGGGTTGAATGATTGTACAGCACATGTCTTTTATGACTTAAATAAAAACACAAATTTGCTGCACACATTTGAACTTATTTTGGATTTCCTCTCATCCACACAGCTTCAAAATTACATACACCCCACTAATCAGTGTCCCTTGGGGACACGTCTCAACCAGAGGCTTATGGTAGCCATCAACAAACTTCAGGCATAATTCTGGCTGGATATTTGATCACTCTTTTTGAGTTCATTTAAATTGGTTGGTCTCCTGGCACTGATCCAGATTTTAAGCATAGCATATAGTGGAGGCATGGACTCTACTAGACCGCTGAAGGTGTGCTGTGGAATCTGGCACCAAGGTGTTAGCAGCAGATCCCTTAAGTCCTGTAAGCTGTAATTTAAGTCCTGTAAGGTGGGACCTCCATGGATCAGACTTGTTTGTCCAGCACATCCCACAAATGCTTGATTGTATTAGGATCTGGGGAATTTGGAGGCCAAGTCAACAACTCAAACATTGTTGTGCTCCTCAAACCATTCCTGAACCATTTTTGTTTTATGGCAGGGAACATTATCCTGCTGAAAGAGGCAACAGTCATCAGGGAATACCATTTCCATGAAAGGGTGTATATGGTCTGCAGCAATGCTAATGTAGGTGGTATTTGTCAAAGCAGCATCCACATGGATGGCAGAACCCAAGTCTTCCCAGCAGAACATTGTCCAAAACATCAGATTGCCTCCTGTGGCACTACCAACTTGTTTTGCTGCTACATTTCAGTTACCACTTGTTTTGCTGCTACACATCAGTTGCTGCTCTTGTCTGTATTGTCTTTTCTTGTCTGTATTGTCTTTATTGTATTGTTTTTGCTATTGTTTTTGTATTGTTTTTGCATGTCTGCACATGTGCACTTTATGTAGTCTTTTTGTGTTTATGCAGCATACATGCACATTATGTATTTGTCCTAGTGTTTTTATGTAGCACCATGGTCCTGGCGAACGTTATTTCATTTCACTATGTACTGTACCACGTGTAAATTGCTGAAATGACAGTAAATGACTCACTTGACTTGACTTGGCTTGCCTTCTTCCCACAGTGCATAATGCTGCCGTGTTCCCCAGGTGAGCGATGTACACACACCTGGCCATCCACGTGATGTAAAAGAAAATGTGATTAATCAGACCAGGCCACCTTCTTCCATTGCTCTGTGGTCCAGTTCTGATACTCAGGTGCCCATTGTTGGCACTTTTGGTCATGGATGTGGTCAGCATGGGCACTCTGACTGGTCTGCAGCTATGCAGCCCCATACACTACAAATTGCGATGCACTGTCTATTCTATCAGAACCAGCATTATCTTCTTCAGCAATCTGAGCTGAGTAGCTCATCTGATGGATAGGACCACACAGGCCAGCCTTTGCTCCCCACGTGCCTTGCCCACCCATGACACTGTCGTTGGTTCACCACTGTTCCTCCCTTGGACCACTTTTGATAGATACTAACCACTGCACCCGACAAGAGTTGCAGTTTTGGGAATGCTCTGATCCAATCTTTTAAGCAGAACAATTTGGCCCTTGTTGTACTCGCTCAAATCCTTACACTTCCCATTTTTCCTGCTAACACATCAACTTTGAGGCCAAAATGTTCACTTGCTGCCTAATATATCCCATCTACTAAAAGGTGCCATGATGAAGAGATAATCAGTGTTATTTACTTCACCTGTCAGTGGTCATAATGTCAATATGCCTGATCAGTGTGTGACTATATATGTCACCATTGCAGGTTGGAATCCTGCATTTGACAGTTTACTGGTTGGTTTCTCCCACTTTACTACCTATATCTGTGCTGCAAGATGACGCACTCTGACCCCAGGTTTCATTTGTATGTGTGTGTCTGTGTCTCATGGGGAGTGGGCTGTGATATGCAGAACAAACACATTCAAATATACCTGTACTTGTTCTCGTGCACACGGCAAATTTGTGCAATGTACCACTGGCAACAAAACAGCCCAAGAGCATGATGTCACTTTTCATTGTGGCCAGAGATGTTAATGACATTTAACAAAATGAATTCACTCACATTCATTTTGACTTCCCCTACCCATTTTTTGTGAATATGCAGCTATCAGCAGCTGTTCAGACTATCAGACAGACAGAAAGAATACATCAAATAATGCTTTAGAGTTTACAGCATAGTACAAATCCATATGTTTTTTTTTTCTTTTCCACTATGCCCACCTTTGTTCTACACAGTTAGATGAATAACTTTATTTAGGGCTGTAATCAATCTGTTGCAGACATCTGCAACAGTTGCAGACAATCTGTTGCAGGTCAGTTTCCTCTCCCCAAAGTACTCTATAGCTCAGACAAGCTTCTGCTTTGTGCCTGCCTTAGCTTCTTTAGGCTCTGGATGGAGTCTTTCATCATGCGGCAAACCAGCTTGATGGGATTCAGATCTGGAGATTCTGGTGGGGTCTTCACCCAGTTGATTCAGATCCAAGATATGCAAGCAGCAGAAGCAGTATGATGTGGGTCATTGTCCTGCAAGAAATGATGATTTGACCCCAAGTGTCTCATTATGTATGGTAGCTTATTTGATTATGCTGTTCTCAAAGTAATGTGTGTCCATGATTCCCTCAAAAATGACCAATGGTTCAATGCCATGTTGGGAAATCATCCCCCAGACATGAAGTTTAAGGGGATGTTTGGGCATTGGTTTGGTGACAAAATGGTCCTTCCTCTTAAAACTAAGCCTGGAATAGTGTTCCAGAGATACAGATGTTTCATGAAGGAAACTGATGGACCAGGTGAGTTCTCTGTCAGTTGAACACCAAGGAATTTGACAATGGCCTATGAAAAGCCCTTCATGTATAATGGAGAGTACTCACTCTGTGTTCTTCTAAAGCCAACAATCATGTCTTTTGTCCATGGAGACCGGTTGTTGACTCTGCACCAGTCTGGGAGTTGCACATCCTCTCTATATACTGACATCATTTTTACTGATGAAACCCACAACAGTCGTGTCATCAGCAAACATGATGATATGATTTGAACTGTGCATTGCTGCACAGTTGTGAGTTAGCAGGGGGCCCAATGCTCAGTGTGATGGTACTGGAGGTGCTGCTCAAGGTCTACCAGTCAAGAAGTCCAGGATCCAGCTACAGAGAGAGGTGTCCAGGCTCAGCAAGCTCAACTTCCCAACCAGGTGCTGAGGAATGATTGTGTTGAATGCTACACTGATATCTGTAATCAACCTTCAAACATAAGCAGGGTTGGGAGGGTTACTGTATAAATGTATTCTGATTCAATTACTAATTACCTGCTAAAAAATGTATAGTTACCTAATCTAATTGGCACTAAATTAATGTAACTGATTACTTGCCTTTACTTTTGGATTGCCTCAATATCAAATATGTGATCATTTTCACAGCTGGAAGGCTGGACCTGCACTGTAGTGTGATGTTGTTCCCCTTTTCTGCTTTAAAGACAAAATAATGGTAAAATTTGTTTTCCAGCGAGTGAATGCATATTTTTACCAGAGGCGTTGATATTGAATTGGCATCTGTAAGATTAGCTATGATTTCCCTTGAGAACAGAGTGGTGATGTGAGATTTGTGAAGTGTTGTAATGTGTGCAAATGTGCATGTAGTATATTGTTCTTATTTAGGGCTGCAACTACAGATTATTTTCATAATCTAATCTGTCATTTATTTTTCCTTGGTTAATCAATTATTATTATAATTTTTTTATATACAAAATATTTAAAATATTTATTAGTAGCATTTTAATCAGCACTACTACAGAACATTTTCTTGAAAATATTTTCACGTGCTCATGTTAACCAAACAAGACACTTCTTAAGACATTTACCACACTTCTTGCAACTGTGTGTCTGAATTTCAAGCCATGATTTGTTCAGATTTTGAACAGACAAGTACAAAATAAAGAAAAAACAATATGAGCTGCCTGTTTTGCTCACTGAAAAGCTTCGATGTTAAATTTATTCTGTTTGCTGTGTGTGCACATGAGATGAATCATTTTCAGGTTGTGGACCCAACTCCAAAGATTTGCAGTTGACTCTTCCATGAGGAGATTAGTGAATCAACTCTTTTTTGGGGATTGACTTGATGGAGACTTGACTTGACACACAAAACATATATACAGTGTACTGTATGTAAGAACATACAATCATTTATCAGTGCTACTGGTTCAGAAAAATAGGCTAGTTTAACTCTTTACTTTTTAAGCTAATTGTATCAAATAGCTTCACTACTTGCTGCCACATAACAAATCTGTTATGGACGATTCAAGCAGGAATAGCACTCCCCTCATTACATTCCCACACAAAGAAAGATACTATTACTCATATTAAACACACACATTAAAAAATTATGTCATGAGGCATGGAGCATAGTGTACTGTAAAGAGTTTCTATACTACAGAGAAAGTCGTACCGTTGTTTCTGTTATTTATTTTTTAAACACTCACAAAATTTGCTGCTGATCCTATAATATATAGTCATTAGTATATACCATATTATACTGTATAGACATATGTTACATATGACAAAATGTTCCATTTCTTCCACTCCTTACCTTGATCACAAAATTCATAGTTTAGCCTCCTCTTTAATTTTACCACGACACCCCTGTACATACATGTTTATGTCATCCCAAGAGCACTGATATTTAGAAAAAGCACTAATATATTTCACCATTTGTATCACTCCACTTACCAGTGTTTACTACATAAAATTTCAATGATAGCAATAGTTTGCTACATTGAAGTCCTTGCTACTTTAACTATAAGCTGTCAGCCTGTTGCACCTCATTTAAGTATTGTGCAGCTGCATTGCATTCTTGCAACTGAAACCTTTTCTTATCGGATAAACAGTCATCAGTCAATGACCCAGAGGATCAATCAAAGAACCATTATCACTCATCCTACCAACATATTTAACATATATGGCATATAACATTTAACATATATGGTCCCTGGGAACCCCAAGAATAATGTACTGTAAGCAGGGACGGATTATGAGTCCGTGGGCCCCTGGGCCAGATGACGAGAAAGCCCCCCCCATCCCCCCCCCCGCGCTCACCCACGCACACACGCACACAACCCAGCTCGCACACAAATCAGCAGCGGTACAGAGGTTGCGCTAAAAACTATACTACATTTTTATTCATGAAACATCACTTTTTGAACAAATAACTCACACAGAATATCTGATCTGAAACGTATATATAATGTATATCATACAAATAACTTTATGTCAACCAAGAGAGCGCTCATTTCTATCCACATATTAAATGCATCTCTTCTGGACTTTGTACTGCGTGAATTCATGTATAATGTCATTAAAGTCCAACGACTTCGTCAGCTCATTCTCAATGGCCATCAGATAAAGAGAGCAGAGACGATCTTGTTTCATCTTTGACCCTATTCATTTTAAATTTAACCAAAAAGAGAGAATGATCGCTCTCCTTCGCAGTTCATAGCAGGCAGTGTGAGGAATAACCAACATATACGTTCGGAAACATAGACTCAAGGCCAGTGGCGGCTGGTGAAAAAAATTCTTGGTGGGGCTGATGTACCGATAGATTTCCCTTCCTAGTCCAGTATAAGCACTCAAATGAACAGTTAGAAAATGATGACAATTTCACAATAATAATTTAATTTATTTCTTAAAATCAGCAGTTTCACAGATAAAGTAAATTAACAATTTAAAGCTGTATTAGGCTCCATTTATGCTTTGGAAAGGAATGGAATCCAATACAATACAATACTCAAGTTCTTTTCAGCAAGGGTAAGTTCTTTCCAGAAAGGGTATGATTTCAGCTGAATCTATACAAATCAACAGTGTGTGTGTGTGTGTGTGTGTGTGTGAAAGAGAGAGAGAGAGAGAGAGAGAGAGAGAGAGAGAGAGAAATAATTTTTAACATGGATTTTGTTTTCCACAATCGTCCTTCTCGAAAAAGGGTAAAAGAGTTCACCGAATTTGGTGGAAGTTGCCTCTCAACTGTCATCGCCATCATCTCTCTCTGACTGACCTGAGAGCAGTACAAAACTTTTCCGCATTTTCTATGGCAGAGGCGCTAATTTCCAGCGCCCCAAAACCATTTAATTTGGCGATGCTGATAGGCCAAATATTTATTATTTTTGCCTAGCAACCATACGCGATTGGCTATTTGGCTGCACTCCTGGGGCACTAGGATGAAGCACCCCAAGAAGAGAAATGATTGGTGGAAATCTTTCGGTGGAAATTCACTGTTGAATGAGAGTCAGTTGGTGGAAATGTTGTTTAAATAATTCAGATTGCATGTAGGCACACACTATTAAGTAAAACTGACATTGATAAAATATATATGTATATATATATTTTTTAAATATATATTTTATATTCCCCCCACATCTGGGAGGGCGGCGCCCGAGCGCCCCCTATGGGCCAGCCGCCACTGCTCAAGGCCGTACTCCAAAATAAGTCTGAGCAGTCCTTTTGGGCTTGTGTCATCCCCAGCCTTGATGAATGACCTCAGTTGAATTAGTTTGTCACCTAAACATTCACCCAGATCAGATGGGTAGGCAGATGCCAGAACACTGGCCTTCTGCATCACTGAGGCATCCGCAGAGCTTCCCTTGTAGTCTTGTAGCCGCCTCT
>JAOVYU010055668.1:0-10229 GCA_025674565.1 Synodontis membranacea
AAAACAGTCCTGAAGAGCAGATATAGCTCCTGCAGGCCAGGTTCTCACCTGCTTCAGAACCGGTTTTGAGCGCTTGATGAGCGGTCTGTATGCTGGAATTAGCATAACAGAGATGTGGTCTGAGTAGCCGAGGTGGGGACGGGGCTCCGCGTGGTACACGCTGGGAATGTTTGTGCAAACAAGATCCAGCACGTTCTTCCCTCTCATTGCAAAGTCCACATGTTGATAGAATTTCGGGAAAACTGTCTTGAGATTTGCATGATTGAAATCTCCGGCAATAATAAACATTCTATCTGGGTTTGTGTTCTGTAATCCACTGATAGCTGTGTACACTTCACATAGCGCCTCTTTAGCATTAGCACTGGCGGGAATGTACACTCCAACAATGAACACAGTGGTGAATTCCCGTGGTAAATAAAAAGGTCTACACCTAACAGTCACTAACTCCACCAGCCGTGAGCAGAAGCTGGACACTAAAACATAGTTCTTGCACCATTCCATGTTGATATAAACAAACAAACCACTGCCACGAGTCTTACCGCACAGTGCTGCACTTCTGTCAGCACGAAATGTGGTTAGCTCGGCTAGCTGAATGGCGGCGCCCAGAAATCTGTCTCTGAGCCATGTCTCCGTGAATATAAAAACACAGCAGTCTCTGAATTCACGCTGGGTAGTCCAATGAAGTCTGATGTAGTCCAATTTATTATCCAGGGAGCAGACATTTGAATGCAGGATGGACGGAAGTGTCGGCCTGCTGGCATTAGCCTTTAGCCTAGCACGGACCCCCGCTAGCTTGCTGCGCTTCTGTTTCCTCGCGCACCGCTTCCGACGGGCTCTCTCCCGGCCACCAGCATCAGGCGAGGCTGAGGGCTGGAGGCCTGGTTTCCATAGCGTTTGCAGAGGTTCATCCTGCAGGTCAGTCTTTGGATTATTTCTGTACTTCAAAAGTTCTTGATGGTGGTAAACATGAACACCATTTGTTTCGGTGCCCATGTGAGTACGAAGTTTTGGACCCAGAGTGGCCGCTGCGAGCTACTGCCGCACCGCCATCTGGATCTTGTTTTGAACAGGTAAGAACTGAGCTTCAGCTAAGGTTAACTAACCCTAACTATTTTTCATAACTACTAGTAGGGATGGATATTGTAAGTAACTCTGTGGTCTGTGCAGTGAGGTGCTACTAGTACAGGCTAACACTGTCATGCTAACACACACTAATGTTAACTGCTATCTGTTATTGGTCAGCGCCTGACCAGTCCTCTCTGGCTTCACTGGTGAGATCACTTTGTATCTCACTTTGCATTTCTCAGTCTGCATGCAGACTTCTGTACCAGTACAGAGCAAAACCACGCCCTGCTCACATGTTCACTTCATTATACTTAATAAGGTACTGATTAGGTGATCACCTGTATGGAGAGCCATTTGTACAAACTGTGTAACATTTTTAAAGGTGTCATTTTTCCATCATATTGCACAATTTTCATACTCCTTCAAATGTCACTCAACATGTACAGGATGACATAAAGTGACCTACAAAAAGAATTGCAAATGGCAGCTGTGGTTAAATGCCCGGCAAAGACGGTTCAAAACAGGCCTCTCCTGGCGGGTTCAAGTCATGCAAAGCTAAAAGAAAAAAAAAAAGTTCTTCGTCAATGAGAAGCAAAGACCATAAGGATTGGACCATAAAGGACTGGAGTAAGATCATCGTCTCTGATGAGTCCAATTTTCAGTTTTTGCCATCACCTGGTTGTCTAATGGTTAGGTGTAGACCTGGAGAGGCCTACAAGCCACGGTGTCTCACTCCACTGTTTAAAAAAAAAAAACATCCCTGTAAAATTACAGTAAACTACTGCCAGTTGTAGTCACCAGTATTTTTTACAGTATCCTTACTGTGTTTTTTAACAGTTAATTACCATAAAATATATTACAGTACTCTACTGTAGAATGTCTAGTTTACAGTAAAGTACTAGTACTAGTTTACTGTATTTTTTAACAGTTAATTACTGTGAAATTTTTTACTGTACTTTACAGTAGAATTAATGGTATTATTTAATCCTGTAGTAGACTTTCCAGAATAGTGTACACACTGATAACTGTTTTTAACATTACAATAAAGAGTTAAAAAAATCAGTTTTAACATTTTAACCAACTAATTGCAGCATATGCTTTTAATAACAATGAGTTTAAGATCCAGAATTGAGATCTAAATATGATCACCTATGCTGTCCTAAAAAGGCATAACCACTAAAACACCTAACACAAAATACAATCATTCAAGTGGAATTTTTATGGAACTGAACATTTATTAAAAGTCAGCAAATGCATAAAACTCACAAAAATCCCTTTAACTTAAAGTAAAAAAAAAATGGAAACAATTTCAGTATAAAGTTAACATAATTCTGAGCTGCATCAAAATGAAATTATTGCAAAAACCTGCTGTGAAACACAAACAATGTCCTGGTGGTTGATATTTATCTGCCCTGGCCAACTGCTCACTATATGAGAAAGAGTGAAAGAGAGAGGAGAGAGAAAAATGAAACAATTAGAGGGCAGAAAAACATTTCTCATAATCAGGTTTGCTGGCCAAGTACAGGTAGTGATATACAAGTCAATGTGGTCTGTGCCAGTGTTTCCCAACCTGTGTTGGGAAAATCATGAGGTGTGCCGCGGCAAGTCCGCTCGCCCCCCGTTGGCGATTGCGTGTGCATATAAATACCCTGGTCCGCGATTTCTTACCCCCCCCCATTCAGTGATCGCTCATCCAAGCACCCCCCCCCCCCCCTTCCCCGTCGGCAATTGCTCACCCAACTGTCCCCCTCCGCCAGGGTGCTGTGGCACAAAAAGGTTGGGAAACACTGGTCTATGCAGTAATTACTGTATGTTACCAGGGTGCACGGTACATGCTTTTAGTTAAAACGAAAGTAAACAGTGTCTGTTTACTGTGGGCAGTGTCTGTGGACTTTTTGGCTTCTTTGCAGATGTAAGGATTTTCACACAAGTCCTCAAAGTAGATAAAGAGAACCCAGTTAAATCAATGGGACAAAAATAATTCACTTGGTCATTTATTAATTGATGAAAATGATCCAATATTACAGATCTGTCACTGGCAAAAGCATGTGAACCTCAAGAATTAGCAGGTAATTTGAAGGTGAAATTAGAGTCAGGTGTTTTCAATCAATGGGATGACAATCAGGTGTGAGTGGGTACCCTGTGTTATTTAAAAAACATGGATCCATCAAAGTGTTGATGTTTATGGAAGTCTATCATGGCACGAACAAAGGAGATTACTGAGGACCTCAGAAAATGGGTTGTTGATGCTCATCAGGCTGGAAAAGATTACAAAACCATCTCTAAAGCGTTTGGACTCCACCAAACCACAGTAAGACAGATAGTGTACAAATGGAGGAAATTTGAGACCATTGTTACCCTCCTCAGGAGTGATCGACCAACTAAGATCAGTCCAAGAGCAAGGCATGTAATGGTCGGCCAGGTCACAAAGGGCCCCAGGGTAACTTCTAAGCAACTGAAGGCCTCTCTTGCACTGGCTAATATTAATGTTCATGAGTCCACCATCAGGAGAACACTGAAGAACAATGGTGTGCATGGCAGGGTTGCAAAGGAGAAAGCCACTGCTCTTCAAAAAGAACATTGCTGCTCATCTGTAGTTTGCTAAAGGTCACATGGACAAGACAGAAGGCTATTGGAAAAATGTCTTGTGGACAGATGAGACCAAAATAGAGCTTTTTGGTTTAAATGAGAAACGTTATGTTTGGAGAAAGGAAAACCCTGAATTCCAGCATAAGAACCTTATCCTGATTTAATTGTAAATGTCTGCTTGCATTGTTGGAAAGGGCAGGAGACAGTTTTCAGATGGAAGAAAAGACTTCGTAGATCCTCACACTTGGCACTACAGAAGTCAAAATTACATGTTAAATCTGTAGCATTTCTCATATCAATCCTGTGTTTTTGTTTATGGCGATAAATGTGACATTTAAAGGCTGAAAATTTACAAAATACTCTACTGCATCCAGCAAAACCACATTTGAACAATACATTAGGTATACAAGTATGGCTTTGTATGTGCCTCACGTAGGCTAAGATACCGCTGCAAGTCTTGGAACAAATGTTGCACCTTACCATTTTTGTATGTTCACTGCAAGATGCACAAATACTCATTTAAATACCATAGACAAAAGCTTTATTTTTCTATCTGAAGTAAATACACTTTCAAATGTCTACAATATAAAGCAGGGGCAGATAACTAGCTGCATATTGTATCAAGCAACAAACAAAAACAGTTTACTCCGGTTCGCCATCTAAAATGGCTCCTTGCTCATTCAAGGCTGAAAAAAAGTCACTTCAAGAAGTCACTTCAACAGCCGGTTATCAAATGAAAAAAAAAAAAAAAACAGCCCGCAAAGTAAAAATTTCTTATTAGGCATATGACTAAAGTAATTGTAGATTTGGCGCACTATAAATCATACGAAAACTAGGTCTGCAAATGGTATACCGAACCTTGTGTTTGAGTTATTAATATCTGAATATTCACTCTTGTGCACTACCTGCTGCTTTGCTAATTAATGTGTGCTGCAGAGAAACCTGCTACATGCACAGAAGCTATTAGCTTAGCTAAATTTGTTACTGGCTTCTGTAGTAATAATGCACCCTGACCACAAACTGTACAAAGCTAAAATAAAATAAATTAAATTATAAAGTTCATGCATGACATTAAACATTTCAAACCACAACTTACTCCCAGTATTTGCTCTGAACTCATGTCAACTATTGCTAATCAGACACCAAGCTCATTTTAGTCATCTTAAATTATGTCAAAAACTGGGTAAACAGACTCACAAATACAATTTCAATCTCTCAGTACAATGCTACTTAAATTTTTTGCTGATTCATTAAAAGAAGACAAATGATGCTGGAAGTAACTATAAGGGCATGTGGCATGTGGCTTACTCCTCTACCATGGAAAAATACTGTGGAAATTGTATGGTAGTCTGTTGTTAGCAGTCAGCCTTTATTTTAGCCCCCAAAAGCATCAGATTGTACAGAATTTTACCATATTCTGGAAAAACAGTAAATAACTGTTAGAATTTGTCCCTATTTTTACAGCAATTTTTACAGTGTATGAAATTAGGTGTATGAATACAGTGTATGAAATTAGGTGGAGGATCGTGATGACCTCAGGGCCAGAGTCAAGTTCCAGAGGGACATTCGGGACTGCAACCTTCTCTGCTTCACCGAGACATGGCTGAATCCAGTGGTACCAGACCACGCAATCCAGCCGGCGGAGTTTTTCTTGGTTTTCCGCATGGACAGAACAATGTAGTCCGGGAAGTCAAAAGGAGGTGGAGTGTGTCTGATGGTGAACAACAGCTGGTGCGACAATGTGAGCATCTGTACCCTCACACGCTCATGCTCACCCAACCTGGAACTTCTGGAACATTAATCAAATGTCACCCTTTTTATCTACCTCGGAAATTCACTGCGTTCATAGTCAGTGCTGTTTATATTCCGCCTCAGGCGGACACGGACTCTGCCTTATGTGAGCTACATGAGGCTCTCACTCATCACCAAACAATACACCAGGATGCTGCGCTCATTGTAACGGGGGACTTTAATAATGTCAATCTCAAACGCGCAATCCCAAACCTCCATCAACACATCTCCTGCCCCACCAGGGGAAATAGAACATAAGACCACTGCTACACTCAGTTCAAAGACTGCTACAGGCCGAAGTCTCTGCTGGCATTTGGAAAATCGGACCAAGCCGCCATTTTCCTTATGCCTGTTTACAAACAGAGGCTTAAACAGGAAGCCCCAGTCACGAGTCGCATGCTGGACGGACCAATCAGTGGCCACTCTGCAGGACGCCTTGGATGATGTGGATTAGGAGATGTTCCAGCACAGCTCTGATGGCATCAAAATGTTTATGGAAGAGGTTGTGGGATTTATTGGGAAACTTGCAGATGATGAAGTTCAAAAAACAATCATCAGAATGTTTCCCAATCAGAAACCGTGGGTGGATAAAAACAACCGCGATGCTCTAAGATCGCGCACCACTGCCTACAATGAAGGGCTCGCCACTGGCAACATGGACCAGTACAAAGCTGCATCCTACAGCATGCGAAAAGCACTAAAGGAGGCTAAGCAGACTTACGGGAGGAAACTAGAGTCACAGCTACAACAGTGTGACACTAGGAACCTCTGGGAAGGACTGCGAACAATTACGGATTATAAGAAATCACTCTCTACAATGATGAGTGCCGATGCATCACTGGCTGAAGAGCTGAATATGTTCTTTGCCCGCTTTGAAGCTGCTGCTAAGACCACTACTGTGAGCAGGTACGGGAACAGCAGCACGGAGTGTGCCAGTGAAGGGGACACTTTCATAATCACAGAGCAAACCGTGACAAAAGCCTTCAGGAGAGTAAACACCAGAAAGGCTACAGGACCAGACGGCATCCCAAGTTGAGTCCTGAGAGCCTGCGCAGACCAGTTAGCACCGGTGTTTACAGAGATCTTCAACCTCTCCCTGGCTCAGGCTGTGATTCCCAATTGCTTTAAGAACTCCATAATTGTTTCTGTTCTAAAGAAACAACAGCCCGCTTGTTTGAATGACTACCGCCCAGTAGCACTGACTTCAGTTGTGATGAAGTGCTTTGAACATCTGGTTAGAGATTTTATCACCTCTTCTATTCCTGCCACCATAGATCCACGGCAGTTTGCTTACCGGACTGACCGTTCCACCGATGACGCCATTAACCATCTTCTTCATACAACCCTGACCCACCTGGACTCCGGCCAAGGGAATTAGGTAAGAATGTTGTTCGTAGACTACAGTTCTGCTTTCAACACCATAATCCTCTCAGTGCACACCACCAGGTTGCGGGATCTGGGACTCAGCTTATCACTGTGTCAGTGGATCCTCAACTTTCTCACAGACAGAACTCAATCAGTGAGGGTGGGCAAACATGTCTCTCCCTCCATCACTCTCAGCACTGGAGCCCCCCAGGGCTGTGTTTTGAGCCCCCTGCTGTTCTTGTTGTACACCCATGACTGCGTAGCCACGTCAGACTCTACCTCCATCATCAAGTTTGCTGATGACACTGTTGTGCTGGGCCTGATCTCTGGCAACAGGGAGAAGGCCTATCTGGAGGAGATTAAAATCCTGGAGAACTGGTGCCAGGAGAACAACCTCCTCCTTAATGCCAGCAAAACTAAGGAACTGATCGTTGACTTCAGCAAGAAGCAGAGGAGGAGCTACCAGCCCCTTCACATCAGTGGGACGCCAGTGGAGAAGGTGGACAGTTTCCGGTACTTAGGTGTTCATATCACGCAGGATCTGTCATGGCCCTGTCACACCAATGCCCTGGTAAAGCATCAGTTCTACCTGAGACGCCTCAGGGACTTCAAACTTCCACCGAGGGTGTTAAAGAACTTTTACACCTGCACCATTGAGAACATCCTGACGGGAAACATCTGCACCTGGTTCGGGAACAGCACCAAGCAGAACAGGCGGACTCTCCAAAGAGTGGTGCTATCAGCCGAACGCAATGAAGGACCTTAGCCATCCCAACAATGGACTCTTCTCCAGTTGAGGTCAGGGAAGCGTCTTCGCTCCCTCAAGGCCAACACAGAAAGAATGAGAAGGAGCTTCTTCCCTCAGGCTGTGCAGGCTTTGAATTTAAACCAGAACACAACTAGGACTGGACTCAGATAACCCACCCCCAACACACACACACACACACACAAACTGAATTTGCACTATTGTGGATGCACCTTGTTGCAGAATTGCACATTCTATTCCGTTTACATTGCACATTCTCTGTTTTATTTGCACATACTCCTTGTTCCATCCTACATAGTTTTTGCATTTCATTTATTATATTTTTATTTTTACTTATTCTTTACTTACTTGCATGTAATTTATTTTATTAGATTTTTTTATTTGTATTATATTCTTCCTTATTCTCTATTTTTATTTTTTATTTTTATTTTTGGTGTTTTCTATTTTTTAATGTCTACGGGTCGGGCACAGCTAATACATTTCACTGCATGCCGTACCCTGTATGATTGTGTATGTGACAAATAAATTTTGAAATTGATTTGATATGATCTGGGGCTACAGTAAGACTGGAATGGGACAGATTTCTGTTTGTGAAGGAAGCACAAATCAAGCTATGTGTAAGGTTATCCTCGAAAAAAACGTGTTTCCTTCTGCTCTGACAGTGTTCCCTAACTCTGAGGTCTGGGGATTCAAGCAGGACAATGCTCCATGCCACATATCCAGGTCAATCAAGGTGCGGATGTACTACAAGTTCAAGACCTTTTCATGGCCAGGTCACTCTGCTTCACCTACACCTACTTGTCTTTATGTGGTATACGTGCAATCTACTTTTTTTGTACTGTCCCAGTCTTTCAATATAGCACCATGGTCCTGGGGTATGTTATTTCATTTCACTATGTACTGTACCATGTATACTGGTGAAATGACAATAAAAGCAAAATTGAACCTTGACCCTTGAAGGTGGTGGTGCTAGGTTTGGAAGCAATCTGTTACTGTTAACTCCCTGGATTAAGCAGGAGCTGTTTGAGCTGATAGGCTCTAGTCTTACAGAGCGAAGGGCAAAAACACAGCTTACTCATTCTTGCACACCTTTTTATAATTGCATAATTACAGCACTTTAAATCCATAACTCTCCATTTCAAGGCACCATAATGTTGGTTGTCAGGGCTGTTTGTGATTACTCAGGAGTGTTTAACTGCTTCATTATTGCAGGTATAAGACAGATTTCAGCATCTTGTCCTGATTCCAGGCTTTTGGTCTCCTTTGGCATCTGTTTCTGCTGTTTCTCAACATGAGGTCCAGAGATGCACCAGTGAAAGTCAAGGAAACCATTATAAAGCTGAGAAACATGAAGAAAACATTCAGACACATTGAATAACCCTGAGACTTACCACATTAACTGTTAGGAACATGATTAAGAAGAAAAAGAGAACAGGTGAGCTTCATAACCATAAAGTGTCTGGAAGGCTGAGGAAGACCTGGACAGCTAATGACAGAAGAATTCTCACCATGATGAAGAAAAATCCCCAAACACCTGTCTGACAGATCAGAAACACTCTTTAGGAGGCAGATGTGGATTTATCAGTGACTTTCTGTCCACAGAAGACTTCATGAAGAGAAATACAGAGGATACACAATGTTGGTATTTACAGTACTTGGTACAGTACACATTTAATGTGTACTAACAATTAAAGTGACTGCAGTTTTAAAGAGAATGTAGGAGTTATTGAGTTCAAGGTGGGGGACTGAGTGAGTTTGATGATTGTGCAAAGTCTACAGTGTTCAGCAGATAGAAACAGTTCCTGAACCAGTGTGAAGAATCTGTGGCTGGGATCAGAGAGGATCCACTGTGTTTTCCTCCTACAGCGCTGTCTGTACTGGTCCTGAATGGCTGGCAGGTCAGTCCTGATGATGCACGAATAATACAGTATGTGATAAATAAAACATAATCGGATATTTATTAATATATCTGGATTTCATAGGGAATTAAGATCATGTCAATTATTTATTAAAAAATACTCTAGGCATTATTGACATCTGAATATGAATAAAATTCATTTGAAATATATTTTTTATAAATATATAATTTTTATTTACGTTACAAACACAAATATAATTTACACTAGTTAATATTTCCAGCCCTCAGCAGGTCAGTGACCCCCAGTGGTGATGCAGGAACCCAGTACAGGAACTAAAAACAATAAAATCCTGATAGTTAATGATAGAAAAAAAGGACATTTTTCTGAGAGTTAAAATGTATTATTGTGTAATATTAGCTGCTGTGAGAACTTTCTCTTTTCTAAGCTTTGTGCTGTAACATGAACATCAGTGACATTTTTAGGTGTTAATGTGAAAAGCTCTATAATCTCTACCTCATGAAATTTACACTGTGTCTGAGTCAGAATATATACACTTCACTCACTACTGCGTCAAGCAAATAATCACATCCACTACTGTACTAAGAATGATGGAGTCGCTCCCAGATATGTGGACTCTGATTGGTTCATCCTCCGACCCACAGAACTCCATCAACTGACTGAATGTTTACAGTTAACGTTCCACTACGTGCTCGATAATGTAGCTCCATTTCCAACTAAACTCTTTGTAGTTCAGCAGATAAAGGAGGAATCACATCCATGAAATGTCTCAGTCA
>JAOVYU010055710.1:0-10228 GCA_025674565.1 Synodontis membranacea
TGCTACTTTGTGTTGGTCTATCACAGAAAATCTCAATAAAAAACATTTAAGTTTGTGGTTGTAAGGTGTCAAAATGTATAAAAGTTCAAGGGGTATGAATACTTTTTTCAAGGCACTGTACATATTTCCTCAAACAGATAATTCCAGAAGCCATCAAACCAATGCTAAAAAATAATAAATTCCTCCCTCAACACTGGCTATGTACCTAAATCCTTTAAATTAGCAATGATCAAACCCCTGATTAAAAATCCTGACCTCGACCCCAGTCAGCTTTCGAATTATAGGCCGATATCCAACCTCCCGTTTATCTCCAAGATCTTAGAAAAGGCTGTAGCTCAGCATTCATGAATTGCATCAGTCAGGATTTAGACTTCATCATTGCACAGAAACAGCACTGGTTAAAGTGGTAAATGACTTACTGCTGGCCTCTAATCAGGGTTGTGTCTCGTTATTTGTGTTGATTGATCATACTGTTCTCCTCCATAGATTAGAAAAATGTGGTTGGAGTTAAGGGAAAAGCTCTCTCATGGTTTAGGTTCTATCTGACTGACTGTTATCAGTTTGTTGATATAAATGGTGACTCCTCCACACATAGTAAGGTACAGTTTGGTGTTCTGCAAGGTTCTGTTTAGGCCCACTATTTTTTCTTTATATATGTTGCTGTTGGGTAATATTATTCATACAGTAAATATGGCATTAGCTCCCATAAGTAAGCTGTCTGATTACAGCCTTCTTTCATCTCAGAAATATTGTGAAGATAAGGAATGTGTTGTCATTGCATGATGCAGAAATTTTAGTTAATGCTTTTGTTATCTCTAGGTTCGATTATTGTAATGCTTTACTGTCTGAATGTTTCAGTAGGTGTATAAACAAGCTCCAGTTAGTTCAGAATGCAGCAGTGAGAGTCCTTACTAGAACAAGAAGATTTGAACACATCACCCCTATCTTATGTACACTTCATTGCCTCCCAATCAAATTTCAGGTAGATTTATAAAATATTACTACTGACCTATAAAGCATTGAAAGGTCTCGCACCACAGTACCTGAGTGAACTTCTGGTTTCTTATACCACACCTACTTAGATAAAAAGGTGAAGGTTAATTGTTGGTACCACAAGTAATAAAAGCTACAGCAGGGGGCAGATCTTTCTCTTATGAAGCCCCACAGTTATGGAACAGCCTTCCAATTTGCGTTTGGGAATTGAACACAGTCTCAATTTTTAAGTCTAGGCTAAAAACACATTTGTTTAGTCAAGCCTTTTGTTAATAGCTTTTTATTAGATAAAGGAGCAGATCTGGAGTGTTCTCAGGCATAGTGTTTTGGTTACCTAGAATGCCTGGATGCTGTTGCCCCCCCACTCTCATGCGTTCGCTCAGTTTTGTTAATGGGGGAGTGGCCGGCTGCTTTATATCCCAAGGCTCCCTCATGTCTGTGTTACCTTGTAGCGCGGCCACATAAAAGGGTCATTTTATATAGAGGGCTAATAATTAAGTAGCTGATACAGCTCACCTGCACTGAGATATGAACCCAATATGGTTTTAAGTGTCCCATTACAGTGTTTGTGTCTCGGGCTTAAGCTCTCGCGAGAATACGGTAATATGGCTAACGCTAATGCTAATGCTCGTGGTGCCGGGAAGGCCAACTTTGCAGTTACTAGTAATGTACCGGATGATGTAGATGATGCATTTGTGACATGCCGTAACCCTACAGCTGAAATACCTTCATTGATAAGTTCATTGTATATATCGGATAGACATGATGATGTTATTGTTGCTCATGGGTCTGATATTGATGTTATACACACACTGCAAACTGAACTTAATCAATGTAAGGTGGATGTATTGGCTCTGTCAGATAAAGTGGACACATTAGAGCAGGATTTTAGAGAATCCATTAACAGCAGAATTAACAGAGAAACCAGTTTTCGTCAAGCAGTGGGCGCTAGCTTAGCAGGGCTGGAAGGCTACTGCCAAAAGGCTCTAGAGAGACTGGAGAGAGCTGTAACTGACTGTTTTTTACGGCATGACGCTATTTGGGAACGTCAGATAAAGAAGCTGTGTCTCACTAGTACACCCACCATCCATAGGGTTCAGGCCTACACCCCTGCATCACCCCAATCTTCTGCTCTACATTCTCCCGGTACACCAGTCACAGCATCTAGGGAAAGGGTACAGCTTAGAAGCAGTCATGTAACCTACGACATCCCTCCTTGTGTCCCAGCACACTCATCAGCTCAGCTTACCTAGTCTGTTTCACCCTCTTCTTCTTCATTTTATGCTCGACCACCGGAGAATCCGCTTGGAGTTTCCAGCCTTTGGCGACGTTTCTGAGTCAGCGGATATGCTCAACTTCATCGAGCAGTGGGAAAACTATCTGGAGATCAGACCACTGCCCAGCGCAGAGCTGGTAGGAACCCTCAGCATAATTCTATGAGGACCCGCTCTGAGCTGGTGGAAGGCAGAGAAAGGCAAGGTGAAGGACTGGAAGTTCTTTAAACAGGCATTTATGGCTGCATTCTTAACCGATGACTACTTGACAGAGGTTGAAGACAAGTTAAGGTCGCTGGTACAACAGCCTGGACAACGCCTGAAGGACTTCGCCTATGACTACTGGGCTCTCTGTCTAAAGTGGAAGCCTGACCTCTCAGAGGACGAACTAGTGGGGCGTATCCTGAATAACATCAACCCTAGAGTGGCAGGATGTCTCAGAGGAACAGTAAACACAGTGGAACAGCTGGTGAAGATAGGTTCCATGGTGGAAAAACACTGCAAGGGTACCAGAGATTACTGGCAGAAGGTACCCTTACTGGCAGAAATGCATTGTGGGACTCTCCATTGCACAACCCCTTGCAGCTCCATCTCTTCTCTCTTCTCTGTTCTCTTCGAAGGTACGGTCTGAAGACAGGCGAAGGTTTCACATACCACCCTTTCATAGCTCCCCAAGAAAACTCTTTTCCCGCTATGACAGCTGTCTGTCACCGCGTACACTCACCAGCTACAACCAACCTGTATTATGCCTTACCCTTAACACCAGGTCTTCTACTGTGCTCCGATGGGACCGCTGAAAGCAGGACGACATGGGACACAGATAATGAAGAGGAGCTGCTGAAATTAATATCTGCATGGCCACACACCACCTCCAACATAATGGGAAAGACAGCATTAGAAAGACACAAAATCACCTTATCAGATGACACTCCATTCCGGTAAAGAGCTTATCGAGTTTGTCCTTTAAAGAAAAAAATCATAGAAGAGCAGGTCGACCAGATGCTGAAGGAGCACATCATAGAACCTTCTTGTTCGTCGTGGTCATCCCCAGTGGTACTTGTACCAAAAAACGATGGGACTTACCGGTTTTGTGTGGACTTTAGAAAACTAAATAGTAAAACCAAACTAGATGCATATCCGATGCCTCTGATTCATGACATCATCAAATCTCTGGAAGGCGCCTCCTGGTTCAGCACATTGGATATGCAATCTGGTTACTGGCAGTTGGAGATAGAGAAAGAGAGCCGTGGAAAGACCGCCTTCATTACCACCAAAGGCCTCTTTCAGTTCCGGTCCATGCCCTATGGTCTCAGAAATGCAGTGGCCACTTTCCAAAGACTGATGGAGAAGGTTTTGGCAGACCTACGAGGGTTGTTTCGTTGTTTCGTATATATTGATGATATAATTATTTACTCTCAGTCAATGGAGCAACATACTGAACATCTGAATGCAGTGTTTTCAAGACTAACCCAAGCCAACCTCTCCCTCAATATGAAGAAGTGCCATTTCTTTAAAAGACAGCTCAAGTTTCTGGGACACATCGTCTCTGAAGAAAGCGTGCAGCTGGACCGGAGAAGATGAAGGCCGTGGCAGAATATCCTCCCCCACCAGGCATAAAATCTCTACAACGTTTTCTGGGTCTCGCCGGATGGTACCATAAATTCATTCCTCATTTTGCTGATATCACCGCTCCACTAAATAATTTGAAAAGGGAAGGAGTAAAATGGGAGTGAACAGAAAAGTGCCAGAACACCATGGATGCCATAAAGCAAGCCCTTCAAAAACCACCTGTATTAGTACAACCAAACCTAAACCTACCATTCCAACTGCACACGGACTCCAGCGAAGTGGGCCTAGGAGCCATCCTCACCCAAACCTCAGCTGAAGGAGAACGAGCAGTGGCCTATGCCTCACGGATGTTGAGGGGAGCAGAGCTGAATTACTCCACTTCAGAAAAGGAGTGTTTAGCTGTAGTATGGGCAGTAGAAAAATGGAGACACTACCTAGAGGGCAGGGTTTTGAGGTCTTTACAGACCATGCCGCCCTGTCATGGGCCTTCAACTGCCCTAAAACCAGCTCTTACCTCACCTGGTGGACCCTCAGACTACAGCAGTTCATCGTCACGGTTCATCACAGAAAGGGCTGTTTAAACCTGGTTCCCGATGCCCTATCCTGAGTGCCCTCGCCGCTAAAAGTGGGTGCCACCCCATGTATAACCATCATGACCACCAAATGTTCCTCCGACTTACCCAGCGATCTCTGTGAGATAACCCAAGCCCAACAGAAGGACCCAACCATCATCAAGCTGCTCACCAAAGACCACCCAAGAAGCACACAAGATCAAAGGATCACCTTCGAACATCACCAAGGGGCGCTATATCGCAGGGTACCAGTACGACACGGAGAAAAATTTCAGCTGGTAGTGCCCCAGTCATTAATCCCAAGCTTTCTTCACTACTATCACAACAATCCCTTAGGTGGACACCTTGGGCAAATAAAAACATTGCTGAGGTTACTAGAAGTGGCATGGTGGCCGACTGTGCGGAAGGACATCTGGCAGTACATAAAGACCTGTAGCGTTTGTCAAAGGTACAAGGCCGAAAACACCAAACCTAGTGGGCGGTTGCAGAGTACAGAGGTCCCAGAGCCTGGACATACAGTGGGGTTGGACGTCATGGGTCCTTTTCCCCTGAGTAAAAGGCAAAATGTTTGCCTGCTGGTGGTGGTGGATTTTACAAAATGGGTGGAGATGTTTCCCCTACGGGACGTTAAGACACAGAAACTGGTGAAAATCCTACGGGAGGAAATCTTCACTAGGTGGGGCGTCCCCAAATACCTAGTTTCAGACCGAGGACCCCAGTTCATGTCTCAGCTGCTGACCCAACTCTGCAAAACCTGGGGGAGCGTTCAGAAGCTAACCACAAGCTATCACCCACAAACTAACCTGACGGAACGAGTTAACAGGACTCTGAAAAGCATGATAGCATCGTACGTTTGGGACCATCACCAAAACTGGGACCAATGGTTACCCGAGCTCTGCTTCGTTATCAACACGGCCCAACAGGAAACAACAAGGAAAACACCAGCGGAACTCACGCTTGGCCGACAACTAAAAGTTCCACTCGAAAGGCTTATTAACAACCCAACAACACCGGATCACACAGCTTACACACTTCTGGACAGACAAAGAACCATCATGGAGGAAGTGACACAAAGAGTGAAAGTCCATAAAGCCAAACAAGCCAGATACTACAATACCCAGAGGAAAGATGCGCACTTTCAGTCAGGAGAACTGGTTTGAATAAGGACTCACCCACTCTCCTCCGCATCAAAAAAATTTTCTGCTAAGCTAGCGCCCAAGTGGGAGGGACCAGCGAAAATACAAAACAGAAAGGGGCCACTAAATTACACAGTGTCTTGGGGCAGCCCACTAAAAACTGATATTGTGAATGTGGTTAATTTGAAGCGAGTTTACGGATGCTTTCCTCAGATGCCGGAGCCTTGGGGGGGGGGGGTCTATGTAGTGCGGCCACATAAAAGGGTCATTTTATATAGAGGGCTAATAATTAAGTAGCTGATACAGCTCACCTGCACTGAGATATGAACCCAATATGGTTTTAAGTGTCCCATTAAGCGACCACGGAGCAAGAGGAACTGATGACGTGTCGAATCACGTGAGCCGGCTTAAAAGCGGAACCGGCAATGGCTTCGAGAGAGAGATCATGTTCACAGGGCTGTTGTCTGTAAGAGAGAGAGAGAGATGGTTTACCGCATCCGAAGGATTACGCCGCCCTGGTTGGATGAAAACTTTCAGGACTTTTACAATTCACCTCTCGGTCCATTTCTCGTGCTCCCGGACTGAACCTCATCTACCGGTGAGACCGAGCCATCTCTCCCAGCCAGCATCACGCACACACAAACAATAACACAGACTTTGGACCTTCATACATACGCCCACACACTCATTCATTGTTTATATTTGTATATATTGTTTTTTTTTTTTGGTGCACCTTGTTTGTTTGTTTGTTAAGTTTTCATGTAATACACTTTGGGTTTGTTTTGAAATTGTTATTGTGTCGCGTCCTTCCTTGTTCTGCTACCCTTGCGCAACACCGGAAGTAATATTTATTATCCCTTGTTTAGATTCATGACCCCATAGCATTGTAACTTGCTATAAGATCAAAGTCGAACGTTACAACCTTCTGGCTCTCCCTTTTAGTTATGCGGTCATAGCTAGTCTTGCCGGAGTTCCTGCTTGCACTCAGCACATGATATAAACTAGTCTTAACCATTACATGACAATGGGTATACCTAACAACCTGTTTTTCTCTCCCTGTTTATATCCCTGTCCCTCTGTTGAGCTGCACATGCTACCAGAGATGCCAGTGATGCTGACCCACCCCATGTTCTGGACAGGTCTGATAGATCCTGATGTCCTTCTTCTGGTCAGATTTATCACTGACATACACTCACTCCTTTTGAGGATAGTCCCATGTGAACAGCCTCAATACTCACCTAGACTGTGAGGATGATGTTGAACTGCTGGTGACATGAACATTTCTGTTACAATGGCTTACTACAAACAGTGTTACACTCAAGCCTCCATCAGTCAGTTGAAAATGTTGTTTAAACTATAGTAAATTATGTTCTACACAAATGTAGTTTTTTTGTTTGTTTGTAGTTATTTTTTTTTACCATACACACAGTTACATTAGCATCATGTTTGTAATAACACTATCTGGTGTCACCCAAATGAGGATGGGTTCCCTTTTGAGTTTGTTTCCTCTCAAGGTTTCTTCCTATTGTCATCTCAGGGAGTGTTTCCTGGCTGCCGTTGCCCTGGCATGGACATTAGGATATGTATGTAAAG
Source organism: Synodontis membranacea (assembly GCA_025674565.1). NCBI lineage: Eukaryota > Metazoa > Chordata > Actinopteri > Siluriformes > Mochokidae > Synodontis > Synodontis membranacea. The sequence continues at coordinate 7,138 of JAOVYU010055710.1, forward strand.
ATACATTTATAGATTCATGAATTCAGAAGCAGAATTTATATATTTCTGTAAAGCTGCTTTAAGACAATGTGTCACAAACTACTAGGCGAGACTAGTAAGGTGGATGTATGTGGAAAGTCAGACACAGATGCAGGAACCAGGCAGAGAGTGGAGAACAAGTGATTTTAAAGGGAAAGGCATTTATTACAAAACTCAGGTCCACGAGCAAAACAAAACTGAAACAAAAGACAATAAGCAAACATGAAAAACTTAAACAAAGGAGAGCCCTTCCGTATAGCACGCCACCATGAAAACCTAAGGAAGGCCCACAGTAAATGTTATAAACAAAGGAGAGCACTTAGACTTAACCAGTCACAGCTATAAACTGAGGAGAGCACTCTGACTTGACCAAACACCGTTACAAACCGAGGAGAGCCTTCTAGCTTTACAAACACAGTCAGCAACTGAGGGGAGTCTCTTAGCTCTACCAAACACTGTCCTAAACTAAGGAGAATATTTTGGCTTAAGAAAACATAGTTATAAACCGAGGAGAGTATTTTGGCTTATCAAAACACAGTTATAAACTGAGGAGAGTATTTTGTCAAAACAAAACAGAGTTATAAACTGAGGAGAGTGCTTTAGAATCCATGCAACTTATACACTACTACAAATGGAGCAGGAGAAAAAACAGAATGAGCAGCTCATAATACACTACGAGATAAACAAGGAACTGACAAATCAGAAATAACAGGGAGTACCAGCGCTAGGATACAAACAGGTAGTGAACATAACACACTGTAAGGAGAAACAAACCGTAATGTCGAATGCTGAAGAACACCAGGAACAGAGAACACAACACACAATCCACCCGTGACGGGAACAATACCTCGCGCCGACATATGCGCGAGAGCGTCCTTTATAGCGTCCATAATTGTCCCGATAATCCACTGGTGCGAGCCGCCATACAAACGCGGAAGTCTGTGTGTGAGTCTGGAGCACACACGCGCCAGGAGTCCGTTGTCACAGGCAACACACAGGCGCTCCTGGAAGTCTCACACCTTTGATGTACACAAATCGCGCCGAAACAGGGGGCTGGTTGACGTGCGTGTCGTCAGAAGTCTCCTGTGCAGTGGAGGAGCACAGGAGACATGACACAATGTCTATTGTTAAAAGTGCTATACAAACAAAACTGAATTGAAGTGGACTTTATTTGTATAGCATTTTTCAAGCCAGAAGGCAAAAAATGCTTCATACTTCACACATAAAATAAAGAATTCATGACAATCATTCATATTAAAGGAAAATAATAAAACTAAGATATAAAACATAAAGTATATTAATTCAAGTCATCAGGAAAAGACTGAAAGATGAATTTTCTGTATTTTCATAGACAGTAAATATTCTTCCTTGGATCGCCTTAGGACTGCAATTTTTAGTAACAGTTTTGAACTCAAGTCTTCAACACTGAATAGTTGATCACTTTAACACAATCGACTTTATATTAACAGAAATGACTCTGCTGTTAATACTCATACGTTTCTCAAAAGCTTGTAGGTTACTGTTTATTCAGCTGCACTTCTTGTCTATAGAGTAAACATTTATAAAAAAGAAATTATTTATAATCGTACTATTCCTTGCAATATTCTTATCTGAATGGGGTGCAGCAGTGGTCTAGGATTTGGGGTTTCTTTTTTTTTTTTTTTACAAATGGCTGTGCATAGATGTTCCAGAGCTTGATTAGCAATAGTAACTGGTGGAATTCAATCAATATTGAAAAGAACTGAAGCAAACCCAGGCAGAAAAATTAGCAGCCATTTGGAGTTGCTCTAAAACTGGTGTTCATGACTGTGAAACCATTTTAACATTGGTGCACCTTTTGTTGTTAGCTTTACAGCATCTTTAGTTTTAATGATAGCATAACCAGTAACCCTTAGCATCTACTGGTGGCAGTCCCTCACATCGGTGGATCATAAAGACTGAGGATAATCCAAACCAGAGGAACAGAGAATCCAGAAGGAAGCAGAGTCACTGATAATATATAGGGCAAAGACAATAACCCAAATATGTAGAGCAATGATCCGTTCAATACAGAACAACGGCAATGAGTCCCGAATGAGTGTTGTCAAGATCCTGTAAAGAACAGAGTCACGAAATGTAACAGGTTAGACAGACAGAAGTAAAGTTCAGGCGAAACACCGGGCATGGAGATCAAAAGGGCTAGACAAAATTCATAAGTGGACTCAGGCAAAGATCAGAACCAGAGAGTCAAAAACCACAATAGTAACACTTGGCAAAACCACACTCAGAGAATGGCAATATTGCTTTGTGATGACACTGTGTTCAGAAGTGTCTTATATACACAGGTGTAATGAGTTACAGGTGAAGCTCGTCAGTATTCCGGGGAGCTAGTGCCATGTTTGTAGTCCTTGTTGGTTGGGAATTGTAGTCCTCATTGCATGAACTTCTGTTGTGTGTTTCTAGCCCTTATGTGATCCTGACAATACACAGTGGTACCTCTGGTCAGGAACATAATTTGTACCAAAACTCTGGTAGCGACCTGAACATAATTTCCCCATAATATTGTATGTAAAAATGATTAATCCGTTCCAGACCATATGAACTGTTTGTAAATTGTATTACTTTTTAAAAAGATTCTTAAGCACAAAAATAGTAAATTATACCATAGAATGCACAGCGTAATAGTAAATTAAACATAAAAAACATTGAATAACACTGAGAAAACCTTGAACAACAGAGAAAACTAACACTCCAAGAGTATGTGCTAGACCAAGTTCACTCTAGATCCTTACGTACTGCTTGCTGTAGGCTAAACACTTCATTCTGAGTTTTAAGCACAGGGAAAAAACATTTAAGTTTGAAAAATCCTAATTATACAAGAACTACCCATAAACAACCAAGAAAAGTAAACTTGCATGAGTCGAGTTCTGGCGTGAAGGAAGTGTGGAGGAAGCTGGGTTTAGAGGTGCTTACAGTTCTGATGGAGAGTCCGGCTCTGTGACGGAGGGATGTTAAAGTGTTCCCTTTCAAAAGCTACACTCAATGCTGCGTGAAAACGCTAATGAGAACATCCTTTGTTCGACCGGTTGTTGAA